>WWET01002325.1:35436-64061 GCA_011038615.1 Limnodynastes dumerilii
ATATACCACAATAGCAATGGAATGCCACAACTCTGCTCAGGCATTGCTGTATATAATGTATTAATTATCTTAAATCTCATAGTGTAGGAAACTGGCAGTCTCTACTGGTTGTACAGCTCTATCTGGGAGTTGTGCCTTTTGTATGTGCACAAACTCTGGATCATGCTCATAATGTAAGACTTTAGGATAGAAGCAATAGCAATCAGAATATATGCTACATAATGTGTCAGTTAACTTAACTGTGGTGCTCATTCATTGTCAATAAGTCAAGGCAGTCATAGGAACTGCAATAGAAGAACAATTTTGGATGAGATGTCAGTAATATTGAGAAAACTAAGAAAGCATTGGATCATGTATAACCCCAGTGAAATTAATTACAAATGCCCAAAACTGGATCCATATTTAAACCTTGTAATTTACCCCCAAAAAAATAAACACTAGTGGATTTGAAAGTGCATTTACAAGTTTACAGTAGAGATGATGAATGCAAAGGAGACCATGGACCTTTTAAATATGAAGTTCAGAAAAATTAAGGTCATAAGAAATTTGAGAATAGAGAGAATCTATTAAAAACTAATTAATGAAACCTTTGATGACAGCTGGGGTGTAACAAAGGCCTACGGACATATCCATATAGTCATACTGGTCATCTCTGGTATTTAATTCTGCCTTACACTCATCTACTGTTTGAATACGGAAGAGATTATAGACCCATCAAAGATCAAGACTTGTGTAAAAGGGGTGTGGGTCACCCTCCACTTCCATTATCCTAACCCAAAACCTCTCTTCCCCGAAGCCTGACTCTAAAACTCCCCTCCCTGCAGCCTAACCCTAAAACTCCCTTTCCTGCAGCCTAACACTAAAACTCCCTATAGAGTCCTACTCACCTGTCCGTTTGGTGCAGCAGGTCTGCGGCGGTGCAACGGGTGTGTTGCAGTATTTCTAAATAATGAATGAGTAAATATGTCAATCGGCATACTTACCCATTCATAAAAATGATATAATTAGTCATTTTTTTGAAATAGAGGCAGCTGAATATTAGCTTTAATCTGCCTATATTTACGTTCTGCAGACTGCCACTGGTGTAACAAGTAGTCTATTGAATGTAATTGTTCATAGTACAACATACCAAGAACTAACTAATATTAAACAACAAAAGAGCATTAATACAGTAGTAGCAATGCTAAAATACAAATTAACTACTTAGTAAATAACATTTTCAATTATAGTTAATAAAGAAAAAAATAACTAAGGGACGTATCCTGACCTTTTACACATTTTCCGTATGTGGGGTTTTGAATTCCACACTGAAAAAGGAAATAAACTCCACCTGTCACTCTCCATGCGTAAAATGTGCGACTTATGCTGCCATAAGGCAGCCTTAAATCACATGAGCGGATCAGGGGCCCATCTGACTGTTGATTCGCTCATAATAAGGAAATCCCTCCCACATTGTAAAATAATAATGCTATAATGCTACCCCCCACCCACCTTGGTGGGCAGAGACAAAGCACGGCTCCTATCTTAATAAATCTCAAAATACGGAACTAAGCTCTGTACAAAAGGACTTACTAGCATAAAACTATCAGAACACCTGGAGGGCGCATGAGCCCTCCCCTTTATATAGCCACTCAGTGGCAAATGCAGGATTTTGATAGGGGGGTTTCCAATGTGGGTTAATACATGTGGAGTTTATTAGGAGTCTGAACATGACACACTACATAAAAATTTTAAGTGTCCAGTTATGGAATATACTATAATATATATGGTGTATATTAGGCTTTTGGAATGAACCAATATACAGTATATAGTATTCTATTCCCAGACCCATAATATACGCTTCCCAGGGCATGGAATCTAACTGGGGCCTGGTCTTCGCTAGTGCCCCTGATGGTGGAAATAGTCTGGGCTGCAGGACATCCAGCAGGTTGAAGCCCCCGGTAGACGGTAACCAGTACCACCTGGCTGAGAATAATTGGCGAGGTATCAAAGCTGCGAGAATAATGTCAAAAGACACAGATAGCACTCAAGCCCAAGAGAGACACTGACCAACCGGCGGAGTGAGGAAGATAATATTAAACAGACTTGCACACTATAGGAATAAAGGTGTAGAGTGTGTAGCATAATAATCACTATGGCGCAGATGGTAGCACAACAGTAGCAAAGGTGTAGATATTTGCCTAGTAATAGTTAAAGGTGCAGATAGTTAGCACTACTGTGCAGATGATGTAGCACTACAACAACAATGGTGCGGATGGTATAGCACAACAATAATAACAGCACGGATGATATAACACAACTTTAAAAAATGGTGTAGATGGTATAGCACTATAATAATAATGTTGCAGATTGAATAGCAGTACAATTACAATGGTGGAGGTGGTAAGCACTGAGATAAAAGCTCCTAACTGCAGAGCACAAGGGATTAACAGATTCTAGCTGACATTCTCTAGTATGTAAAAGAAAATGAGAGCTAGAATATGATTGATTGCTATAAGCAACATCTCCACTTTTCCAAACCCGGAGCTTAGTAAATCTGGCCCTTGGAGCGCTGGTATTGTTTTGCATTTTATAGTTTTGTTTTTTCTTTGTTTTTTTTATAGTTATTCTTTCTTACATGGCACCCAGGCATATTTTATCATAGGGGAGTGGCATTCTCTGGACTTCTTTATATATAATTATATTTAAGAGGGCTATCAGTCTTAGCTGTGGATCCAGTCCTTAGTAGCGTTAAAAAAAAAGCCAATAAAAATGTGACTAAAATATACAGTAGATTTATTTTTTTGTGTTGCACTGTTGCTCTCTGCACATTTCAAAATAAATACTTAGAAAAAAATTTCCATTAAGTTAAAAAACAGTTCTTTAATGTCAAATCTTAACATCTAGCAGCAACAGCTCAAATTATTTATAATTTTGTACATTTTACTTTATAGTGAAACTTTTTTCATCTCAGTCAAAACCCAAACAATGCTCTGTCTTAAGTTATTTTTTCATAAGAATAAGACATTTTTTCATACAATTGTTGAGAAAACATATTTATTGTGCATGTTTTTAAAGTTCACATTTATACAAATAACTTAGTTGTGATTCCATCATATAAAAAAAATTGTACAATTATCAATACATGTGCTGTAACTGGTCATTTTAAAATGTAATCAGCTATTATGTTGATTATCTTATGCTAGAAAAGTTTTATTGCTTTATGTGTGGGTAGATTGAGTGATCAAACAATATTTTAAATGAGAATACTTACAATGTCAAGCATGTTTTCTAAGTTTTCCATTTCAGGATGATAAGCTCAGCATAAAAAGTAATTTAATAGTAATTCACAAAATAGTTATGTTGTATTATGTTGCAATTACATATTAGTCATAGTGTTTTTTATTATTATTATTTTTTTTTTTTTACTTATGCAATGTAATAGCTTGGGACAAATAAGATTAGTATTAAGATACCAAGTAGAAAAAAACGTTACAGGCTAAAGTTATTGATCACAGTTGTCCAGAAAAATGGGAACCAGATAGAGATGCTGGGCTGTATGCAGAGCTATGGCAGCATTGCAAATGCGGCTGTACTTTTCCGATATGTTCTACTGCACATGCGCAGTAATTCTGTAACGTAATCTACGTTACTTGTTGCAACATAGATTGCGTATATGCAGTAGAACATATAGGAAAACTACGGCCGCTATGTTAAGTCTATAGCATGTCTTCCCAATCCTCAACAATGTATTGTTTTCTTGTTGATGTAGAAGGGGGTGGGGGGGTCTCTATGCATCTAATCCAATTATGTAATTTGCAGCCTTTGTAAATACTAATAACGTTACCAAACTGAGTCTTATTACATAACTTTTTATAGGAGATGTTTTAAAAACTTTATTTCTGGAAATTTTAGTTTGAAATTATCTAAAAAGCATAATATATGGGTATGAGGCAAGCAAAATTTCTTTGGTGTTGAGAAGTTTTCTGCTAATTTCAAGTTCATTTGAAACTAAAAATTATGAGGTGTGAGAGCATTTTAGAATCATAGAACCAGATCGAGACCTCAACTTCCGCTGCAATCAAAGTTCAGACCACAGCAGCAGTAGAGGTCAGATGCCGGATCCCTGCTGCATCCTAAACTCTGTATGTATGAGATGTTCTGCTCCTAGGAACCTACCTTAACATTTCCACACCGTCCCCATGTAAAATGGCTTGTGCGTAAGGACTGAAGCCCTTCTACATACCTCCCCCATCCCACAGAGTGGATGTACTTCCGCTTCCAGTTCCGTCCCACCCTGCCAGTGTATTCCCTACCAGCACGGATCTAGATCCTTTGGATCATGAATTCTGTTCTGGTACGTACAAGTACTGCAGCATATGCCCATGCACCACAGTACCAAAAGAGGGTGCTTTCCTGTCCTAATGTTTGGAAAACACCCCCTTAGTGTAAATTAGGTCAAGGTCATAGTGAATTGGTAAATATATATATATTATATATTTCATTTAAGATGGTTGTAATATAGCATTTTAACTCATTTGTGGGAATATACCTTTACTGTAAATAAGTTGTTAATCAGTGTTAGCATCAGACTAACAACTTTTGCAATGTAGGATGTTCCTATGAGAGGAAAACACAAGCATTTCATGACCACACATGCATGGATCCAGACTTCCGTGCTGAAAGTCTTTGCGATGCCGGGACGGCTTCCAAACAGCTAATACACAATGGGGTAGATCCAGAACTAAGTACCCTAGCATATTTACGGTAGCTACTGACGTAAAATTGCTGTTTTGTATGTACTGTGCATGTGCGCAGCAGGTGTTACACCACGTAACTCTGAACGTACATACCAGTCTAGTATCATCAGTGTAACTTCGTATGAAGGGACGTGCCAACCATACAACCCCCGTAATCACGCTTCAGAGGAGGGGTGATGCATTTAAATCATACAGTATGGGTGTGCTTAGGCAGGTACGTATGTGTACCCTGTACGTACGTCAGTACCTTTGCTGTGTAAAGTTAAGGCAGGGTTCGGCAAGTGTAAAATGGCCAAGGTACGTACGAGCAAGGGGAGTGCCTAGGGGAGTGCATAGTAAATACGCTATGTCTTGAAACGTAATGGAAATGTAGCTCTGGATCTGGCCCAATGTGAGTATAGGAAGGGATTTAAAATGTACAGAAAGGCTGCAATAAGCCATTACACTGTATTCAGATTACTGTGCCATCTCCGAATTTAAGGATTAGAGGATGGTACGGAATATTTAAGGTATAGTCTTGCCCTCATTACTCCATACAACCAAGGGGAATGGGTGCACAGGAGTTTTCATACTATGGGGATCCGATCTCTGATCCCCACTTCTGCTGGCCACATAGCTACAAGCGCATCAAAAACAGATCTTTTTTTTACAGTTATTCAATTAAATGTTAACATTGTGTTGTGTCTTTTTTTAATGAGTGTGTTGTTTTTTGTTTTTTTTTAGCAATTGTGAGTTTAAGGGAATAAATGTAGCAACAATTTTATTTTAAGGTTTCTATTTCCATGTTTTATTTAACCTTGCAATATAGGAGTGAATGCCAATAGGCATTAGGGAGAATAAATGCCTGGCTGTGCAGGCATGCAGATCAGACATGCAAGGGTGGTTAGCTGTCAGTCATAGGGTTAGCCAGTAGGATTAGGTTTGGGGGGAGGGTCTTAGCAAGGTTATATAAGTGCTAGGGGTCTGGGTTTCAGCCTCTTTTAGCCTCTTTCTGGTAGTTTCTGTCCTTCCTCCCTATTTCTAACGTGTATTTTCTTTCAGTTGGGGCATCAGTTTTGGAGGTAGCGGTGGGGTGGTCAGCAACTTATGGCGCTTGCCTAGTGCATAAGGTATGGTTCAGAGAAGGCACACCCCTTCGAGATGAAGCAAGGATGCTATGCTGGCTGGCTAGTGTCCCGGTTTGCCGCCTTGGTTCCCCGCCAGGGTGCGCAGTATGACAGGGATGTGTGCTTACATTGACCATTTCCTCCGGGGCGCCGAGGGCAGGGGGTTCCTGCCCTCCGTTACGATGCTTCCTCCGTTTAGCTGACCCTTTACCGGCTAGTTCTGCCACCTTTCCAAATTCATAGTCTAAATCATTTACATTAATAAATTATGCCCCCTATTTTAAATGCCATTCTGTTGTCCGAGTCTATATTGTGTTGAATGTGTGATGTGTGTGCGCTGTCCAGTCATAATATAATCAGCAAAATAATATTGTGGTATTGTCAATGATTTGTGTGTTACACCACTAACTACTCAAAAAAAGGATAAAAAAGAGTTACAGAAGAGATTATAATTACATTTGAAATATATTAATTGTTGTTTCCAATTTCTTTTTTTTTTTCTTTTTTTACTCTAGAACATGTTTTCAGTCTTATCTCATCCTATTTACATGCATTCCCTTCCCCAGTAGCAAAAATGTCTCAGAAAAGGAATGCCTTAGAAAAGCTAAAACAAAATAACTTCATATTCAGGTAGTAAATTAGAGGCAAATATTAAATTGAAATTCAAGGACTGTGTTATTCAGAAATGAATAGTAAGATGAATATTGTGTAAAATGTAATGATGACGACTTGCTTCAATTTTCTCATTGCAAACAGCTTGTTAACAGCCCTGCATAGCAACATTGGCAGGTGTGGAACTCAGCACAATTTCCACTCTGCTTCATGAAAGGCCTGTTTGATGTTAAAAAGTGCTATAATTTAAATTAGCTGTTTAGTCACATTTTCTTTGATGGAAAAATATATTTTTTGTATGTGTTCCAATTAAGGATGCCATTTTCATGGTTTAACAAACTCAGGATTTGAATTTCAAATGTAATTTCACATTTTACAGTATCTTAGTGTACATCTTCTTGCTCTGTCAAAGAATATTTAGCAGTTTGACCCTTCTTCACACAAAGCTAGACCAACGAAAGCTGTTGATAAAGTAATTGTCATGGATGCACCAGTTCTTGCTGGCACAAAGAGTTATAGTTTTCTGTAATTCACTTGAAATGTTGAAAATGCTTCAAATATTTTACTTAAAAATATTGTCAAGATTTATAAACCTTCTGTATTATATAAAAAAATAGTTGGTTGTGATTATGGACCGCTGCAGTCAGAGCCCTGTCTACAACAGCAGTGGAGTTTTGTTATCAAGTCGCCATGCGATCCAAAGATCTAAAGGACTACCGAAAAAGGAACGCTATCTTAATAATTAATCTTAATCATTATCACAACTCAACAGAAAATGGGTCCAATACGTTACTAAGAAATGTACATAAGGCCTTAACCATGCCCTTACTGTACGAATGAATACTTCCCCCTTCCATCAGACGTATTCACCCACCCAACTATTAGAAAGGATTCCAGAAAGGAAGCCTGGATCCTGAAAATCCAGATCAGTGCTGGAAGCTGACTTTTTCACACAGACAGTAGAAAATAAAATTTTGTAGTTCTATTTTTGGTCATATGTCTTTAAGAAATTTTTGAACATCAAAACACAAAATATGGGTGACCTAGTTGGAACTGTAGGGTGCATGGAACTGCAGGTTTGGACCACTATGCAGGTATGGCAGGTAGTATATGTACATAGAGCAGCCAAGCTTAATGGAGCTAGGTAAACATATATATTACTTCTCCCAAGGCGATCCAAAAGTAACTGCAAGGTACTTCACTGTAAATGGTGGTTATAACTCTCAACGCTGCAGTTACAAAGTGAAGAATAAATGAAGGAAAAACAATAATTTTATGATATCATTTTTATTTTAAAACAACAGAACAAATAGGCAGCATGGACCTGATTCACACTTAAGAATCTTCTTAAAATAAGAACTTAAAGTCACTCCTGGGCAAAACCATGTTGATTACAGAGGGAATTAATTTAATTGTATTCTTTGCATGCAGGGATATATCTTACTGCACACAGATACGCTTTACTATTACACTGTTATTTAGACTTGGGCTAGGAAATATCACTCAACACTAGTACTGTTTGCAACAGATGAAATATGACTCCCCTGCAATCACCATGATTTAGCCCAGGTGTGACTTTAAGTTCTTATTTTAAGAACATTCTTAAGTGTGAATCAGGTCCTATAACCCTAACTTTTTGTATTGCATTTAGTATTTAACATGCTTGCAAAACAGCCTGATATAGGTTGTATAGTGTCAGCCTTCTACCTTTGGCTGGTGCAACTGCCTTGTTGTAAATACTTACTTACATCTGTGTTCAGGTCTAAATCAGATTAATCTGTGTGAGCTTTTCTTTACTGTATATTGACTATGTGCCTTTACCCCTCCCTCCTACAGAACACATGTCAGAATGCAAGTGGCCATGCAGCAAGTTGTGTTCAGGTATGGATTGCCTACAATTGTGTACATTTCTTTACTAAGCTTTCGTAGTGCTTATTCACACAGAGATATGCTAAGCCATTGGTTGTATGTTTACCTCTGGATCTGCCTCATAGTATTAATATCTAGCCCCTCTTAATGACTCTTATGGGCCTATTTCATTTAGCATTGCACCTGCATATTTTGTGGTGCAATGCTAATTATGCAATTTTTTCATTTTATTCTTATACATGCCTCATAGAGATGCGTATAAAAATTGGGTACCGTAACAGACAGCAAAATTTACACCGCAAACATTTTCCCGTCTATTGCGGGCCGCTATTCTAATTGAATCAGGCCCTATATGTTTAGATACATCTGCTGACTGTTTGTGTCCCCAAAAATGAATGTTTAAAACTGGACAAGCCTGAAGATAAATAAGCATCCATTTTGAGGTACATAGGTGTTTAGTGGGACAATGGAGTAGTGGTAAACCCATGAGGGAGAATTTTGTAGTATTGTTTTTGTAAACTGTCTCCAATGTCTGAGGGAGTCACAAACTTTGGTCAGTTATCCTTGATTTAGTGATTAAAGTGGAAGTTTATTAGTGAAGACATGGAAACATAGAATTAATTAAATGGATTGGAGATTTGTAGTCTTTCATAGTTTTTGTAGTTAAGAAAGGGGCTGAGGTTAGAATTATATTTACCATTCGCCGCTGCCTGTTTTTCCTTTGGAAGATCGATTACTTGGGAGAGAACAACCATTTTTATAAATCCAGAGACCCACACAAACCCAGCAGATAGTGTGCACTATAAACAGGTGCAGGGTCTAACTACTGACCAGGATTTGACTAGAGCCAGATGGTAAAAATGGCCTTAGCTGCTGACTGAAGCAGGTTGTGAAGATCAAGCTAGTGCTGTGGTCTGAGTGCAGGTTAGTGATACCCCTTTCACAACACCACCAAATACCCGGGATTTTGGCGAAAAACACGGGTCTCAAGAAAATCTCGGATATTTGGTGGTGACGTGAAAGGGATTTCAACCCTGGCAAAAAGAAGGGTTTTTCCCGGGTCCAACCCGGGAAGGGTGGTAATGTAGAAGGACCAGGGTTATTTTAAACCCAGGTTTTTCACCTTGCAACCCTGTTGGATGGAAAAGGCAGGCAAATTCTGATGCCATCATCATAAGCTGCCCTGTTTCAGAATCCAAGATGGCGCACTGGATAGAGGACGATGTCAAGGAGCTCTTGAACATAATAGGCGAGGAGGAGATAATGGTCCAGATTTATGGTACAGTTAAAGACGCGCATATATACCACAATATCGCAAAAAATCTAGAATCAGAGGAATTTAAAAAATGCAACAGCAAGTTGTGAACAAATTAAAAGTGCTTAAAAAACAGTTCACAAAAATTGATGTTTGACGATGACGAAACTGATGCTGAGGATTCCATTACCAATGCATCTATGACAGTGAAAAGTGAGTACAATTTTATTTTTTTTAAATAAATATAACCTTTATTAAATTTTAAACACAGTAAGCTCTGCCAGCGGAGCTAGTACATGCACAGCCCATGAAAAGTTATTCGAAATTTCCTTTATTTATTTCAACAAATTTCATAAAATTGAACTAAAATTAAGCATGTACTGTACAAGTTAAGAAAAGTGTGTAGCAATCTTTAAGTTACAAATATAACTAATATTTACTCATTTTACACTACAAACAACTAAACCTACTATTATAATCACAATAAACTTTTCAAAAACAAAAATAAATAACCCTAATATAACACTAAAACAAACTTTAAATGTATAATAAACCATATTAACAACTAGCTATAAACAAACCTATATATATTAGAACTCATCAAATGAAAACTAAAGTAAAGCAAAAAAAAAAAAATTTCAACAACAAAAAAAGCCACTAAAACATAATCTACAGCGTTTATCTTCTCTCTCTCTATCGATAAAAAGCTTGAATACAGAGGAATTTGAAAAATGCATCAGCAATCCAAGTAGGTGCAGTTAGGTAAAGTGGTGCTTCTAAAACATATTAACAAAAACATTTTTTGTAGGTATATCACGAGTGGCAACCACCCCTGAGGAGCCGACCACTTCTTCTGGAATGCGTGGAAATAGTAAGTATTTACATAAAATTAACTTAAATCTTGCTGCTTGCAAGAAGTGCAAGGGGGGTGAGGCCCCAAGCACATGGCTTACTAAACAGCATTTTCAAATAGCTCACATTACTAATGTTATGTTTCTTTTAATCCCAAACAGTTTACAATGTTCAGAAAAGAAAGAAGAGATTGAGTAAGGTTGAAATTGCAGCCAAAGCCATGACTGCCACAATGCTCGGACAACTAGACAGTATGGATCAGACTATGCAGCGCGCCGAGGAGGACAAAATGGAACGCTTTTTTGAGCATGAAAGACGGCTTCAAAATAACTTCCTGGATAGAGTTATGGTGATTACTCGTGAAAGTAGGGAAGCAAATATGATGTTTATAGATCGTATTATGCAAGGCATGAAGTGGCAACAAAACTACCAACCCCCTCCACCTACCGGTTACCAACCACCCCCACCTACTGGTTACCAACCCTACCAACAACCCTACCAACAAACCAGTCAACAACCCGTGGAACACACCGCGCAACAACCCGGTCAACAACTTGCTCAGCATTTCCCTGCATACCCTCCCCATGTTTATCCTACTCCCCCTCCTACTAGTAATGTTCCTGGGACTCTAAAAACACCTGTTGTGTCATGAGATCAGCCATATAACCAGAAGCAGTATCCACATTATGAACAACTGTAAATTGTTGTTTTTGTTACTTTAAAAGTTGTTGCACTGTTCTTAATATATATAGATGTTTATATCTAACATTTGGTGATGTGAAAGGGGTATAAGAGTAATTGTGCAGAAATCTCCAAATACAGATATCCAGAAAAATAGAACAGGAACAATGGTTAAAGAGAAACAGACTAATGTTACCTGTTGCTCTAACCCAGAAAGGCATAAGAACTAGGTTTATTTAGGAAGAGATGTTCACAGGACCAGCCAAACCAGGAAGAAAACCAGGAAATGAACCTTGGAATAATAAATTGTGAACTTGGAATGCAAAAGGTAAACAGAAGGTTGCAGACTTTCTATTTCTTCCCTTTGGGAGATCTTTATTTATGCAAATTGCTTCCTGAAGCCAATTTACATCATCAAGTCCTTTCCAATCACTAGTAACTCTAGGATTTTGTTACATGCTGCTGCTAGAGCGGCATGTACGGGACTCATCTCTGTCTCTCCTCGCTAGCCGCTCTCTTCCGGGTTCCCGCTAGGCGCTCTGCTTTTCCTCGCTGGTATGTTAACACAGCCACGTGGAGCGCCGCCGAAGTAACAGACATGTAACAGATTTATAGTATTGATAGACAGGGGGATGGTACTTAATGCTGTGATTTGCAAAAAAAATTACATTCTTAGCCTATTGCGGGAGATTAATCTGCTCTTCTGAGATACTGGTAGAAATGCCCGAATTTTGGAGTCTCACACATATTCTGTGAAAGTCGGATAGAGTCAAAACCCTGGGTAAACACAACAATAAAGGGTGATGATACCATGACAAATATACAAATGCTATTTTATTATCACTTATTTATAAGGGACCACAAAGGGTCTGTTATGCCATACAGGTAGCATAGACTTAAGTTTATAATCATTCATCATTCTTTTTTCAGAATATAGGATAGCAAAGTCTGGTCATTCATAGAGACAAGGCCGACAAACGTACAGACTTTGAAAAGCTGAAAAGCAATATATAGGGCTTCAGAAATGACACCCCATGATATTTTGCTAGGTGGTCACGGTCAGGTAGAGCAGTACTAAAAGGATGCGTTCTGCACAAAGAAAATTCTATGTTCAAAATACAGACAGCCTAAAGGTAATTTTTGGCTGGCTCTATTTAAAAAATATTAGTATTTAAAAAGTTTTACTAATAAAAGGGTAAGTATGTCAAATGTATTTTTTGTCATACTTAAACAATAATATTTTCCGAAACCTCCTCCGCAGACCTGCTGCACCAGGTCGGACAGGTGAGTGTAACAGGAGTCTATTGGGAGTCTTATGGTTAGACTGAGGTTAAGGAAGTCTTAGGGTCAGGCTGCAGGGAAGGGAGTCTTTTGGTCAGGCTGTGGGAGAAGAGGGTTAAGCAAATGGAATGGGTTATGGTAATGATCAGGATAACAGTTGTGGTTAGATAAATACCATTTGCCACTGTGACTTCAGTCTGGGGATGATCAATTCCTTCTCTTCGGTGAGGAGATCAATTTGAGAACTAGCTTGAAACTGGCTGGTATAAATGGCCCTTTTGAAAAAGGGCCATTTTAAAGCACAGACCCACACACGACCTCCATGCAGCCCAGCACTGTTGTTCTATTGAGTCAGCATAAGGTATTTCCATCTGGGGCTGGTGGTGGGGAAATTGATATATTAATTAAATGTGAATAATGAAAAATGTTTCATAATGTTCTGCAGACTGTATAATTACTAGTGCTTTGTAAACTAGTATTGGGTGATAGTTTCTAATTCAAATTAATAATATAATATATAAAACAATAACAGTTAAACTTAAGTTTTAAAAGACATGCCAGTATAAATCTCTTTTTTTTTATTTTCACTATAAACATTATTTAGAATAATATAAACTCAAAAAGAGTGCTTATCATTATAAAAGAATTTCTGGGAAGTTCAAATATAATGTTTAATTAAAAAATAGTACTGATTTGTGAGGATAATAATAATATATCATGCCTTTCTAAAGTTAAGTATTGGAATATATGTTTAAATATACTTACAACTCTATGGAACATTACTATCAATAGTGTTATATTTCCATCCTCATTTCATATAAGTTACTTGCAGTATATGTTAGTAATGAGAGAACATTAGAGCTGTCCCTCATCAAAAACTCAAAAAGTTGGGATTTACCTGTGTGATGAAAAAACAATCGACCTGCTAGTCCACCATACGTCCACATTGAGACGTCGGCGAGCCGACTGTCAGCTGCCACCTTGCCTCCCGCTCATCGAGTGGTTCATGGAACTTACCTGTTCAGCTACCACATCCACCTTTTCTCTCCAAACAGCAATACCTACCTGCTGGCTCCATCTTTTAGCAGTGTGCAGTTCCCAGGGGCTATCAGTTCCTGGGGTCCACTGATCCAGTTATTCAGCTTCATCTTCTAACCGTGAGTGTTGCAACACAACTACCATTTATCCATCTCATTCATCATTCTCAAGTCTACTCAGTTGCTATTGACATTTATTCATCTATTTCCATCCACCAGCCACTTTGTAACTTATTGCTGCAATTGTCACCACCACCCAGGCTACCCTGTTCTAATACTCCTTACAGGAACTATTTCAATACATTTCAACATCCTATTCACAGCGCATCTACAGTGGATGTTCACGTGACCTGCTTATTTGTTATTTATTTATTTTTTAACATGTGTTTGATGTTTTAATAAATTGTTTAATCTACGTCATACAGTTTCAAGAAGTTACATTCCTAATTTCCATGTTTCTGGCGCTTTCCCACCATATATCTTTTTCCTGTGATGAAAAAACAAGCAGTCTTAAATGATAACTGTATTTTGACTTGTAATAGTCTCTGAACTTGGTTTAAATTAAATAGTGCTCCTAGAAGCTGCCACAAAAATGGATCATCATGCTACAACCAACTCCTGGTTCATAAACTGTGATGCATAGGTGCTGAGAAGTATGGTCAGGGGGTTTCACCTACAATCCATGTTGTAATTGACAGCTTAGCTCTGTCACTTCTTCTCATAGGTTCTTAGGAGATGCGACAGTGCTAAGCTGTCAGCTGCTAGCAGGTTGTTTAGACTAAAAAAATACTCCTCCTCCTTTAACCTGGAACAAAGTAGAAAGGATCCAGAATTAATAATGCAAGTCGACTTATGTATGTGGATTGCGTAAGTCGATTTGTGTTTGTATGCTCATGCGCAGGACAGTGACTTCCGCAATGAAACACAGCTGACAAATGCTGCTTTCTGATGCAGAATTAATTCTCCGTCAGTGGGGTGGACCCACTCACCATGTGTACTTGATGCACATAGTGGGTGAGCATAGGAATGCATATCGTACAGTAAGGACTTTTCCAAGTACTTCCGTACGATTCTGCATTCTGTGTGTGGCCATTCCACATTGGAACACTTAAGGCAGGATTCTGGATGTGGAAGGGTTGTACGTACAAGTGGAGTGCAGGGATGGCACTCCCCACGCCTGTGCGGAATATAGGTTTGCAGATTCCGGACCATATGCATAATTTTGTTTATAATTCGTCTGGAGATAGATCCATGTAAGTGTGTGGGGGGAGGCATTTAAATGACCATTTGAGGGACCCGGTGAGGGCGTTGTTAGGTAGATATGCACGTGCAGATCTATTATACGCACGGAAATGCCCACTTAAAGATACGGGTGCTCGAAGCACTCAGTGTCATGGGTGTTGCCTTGCTACGTCCGTGCGTATATTTGCGAACCTTTACCTGACGGATCTCTGAATACTGTCCTCCATGCGTTGTCCTCCATTGGGGAAGCTAAGGTACATAATTTATTCTTAGTTGTGGATCAGGCCCAAAAGTTTGTAAGTATTATTTTTCAAGAAAACAGGCGTTTGCTCTTTTTATTATCTAGGTTTGCTATGTAAAATATTTGAACAAGTCATAAACAAGGTCATCTAACTGGCAACACATCAATCTACTTTTCTACAGTCCCATTTCTATTTTTTTCTTTATTTTGTCAGATTTTATTGCACAACTGTAACCTTTATTTATATCTTTAGTATTCAATGATGAGAGGTGTCATAGCTCAAATTTAATTCTCTTAAACAAACTAAAAAAAAATCCTCAATTTAAACTATAAAATTTTGGATATGATTGAATTCTTGCTAATAATGTCATATTTGTTTTATTTATTTAATTTTTATCTTATTTATCTTTGATAGATTTACAGTAATATTTGCATAACCTTGTTTCCTTTCTTTGTGCAGAATTTACCATATATTAAATTTGTGAGAAAAGTGTGGTCCAATATTACCATTACGCCAATGATGAGCAAGAATTTTTTTAATTTACACCCTGTAATTCATCGCTTTCTTAAATATCATAACTCTGATCCTTCTGACTTAAAACCCTTTATAATTGAAAGCGTCAACACAGACCTGAGAGTGGGAGACTATGATAGGGCTCATTTACAGAAAGAGTTAAAATGAATATTTTTGTTGGATACTTACTGCCATAGGGGCAGGGGTGTAGGGTGTAGCGAAATTTTTCAAGAAAACAGGCGTTTGCTCTTTTTATTATCTAGGTTTGCTATGTAAAATATTTGAACAAGTCATAAACAAGGTCATCTAACTGGCAACACATCAATCTACTTTTCTACAGTCCCATTTCTATTTTTTTTCTTTATTTTTTCAGATTTTATTGCACAACTGTAACCTTTATTTATATCTTTAGTATTCAATGATGAGAGGTGTCATAGCTCAAATTTCATTCTCTAAAACAAACTAAAGAAAAATCCTCAATTTAAACTATAAAATTTTGGATATGATTGAATTCTTACTAATAATGTCATATTTGTTTTATTTATTTAATTTTTATCTTATTTATCTTTGATAGATTTACAGTAATATTTGCATAAACTTGTTTCCTTTCTTTGTGCAGAATTTACCATATATTAAATTTGAGAGAAAAGTGTGGTCCAATATTACCATCACGCCATTGAGCAAGAGCAAAATGTTAAATTTACACCCTGTAATTCATCACTTTCTTAAATATCATAACTCTGATCCTTCTGACTTAAAACCCTTTATAATTGAAAGCGTCAACACAGACCTGAGAGTGGGAGACTATGATAGGGCTCATTTACAGAAAGAGTTGAAATGAATATTTTTGTTGGATACTTCCTGCCATAGGGGCAGGAGCGTAGGGTGTAGGCAAATCATTGGTAGGTGGAGTCAGCATAAAAATGTGCAATAAACAAAAAGTATGTATTCTCTCTGCATGTATACATTTAAATAACCTGGAATTTAACATGGTCTTGCCCACGTGTAAATTTCCACCTATTTTCATCATATTTTCAATCTCTGCATCCAATTCACAGTTGTTGTATAACTCACCTCTGAAGTGCCACTTTGAAAAAGAGCCACGATAGGCTCGAGTCATGTCAGTGGTGAGCACCGATCCACCAAGGACCTCACAAGCACAAGACGTTCTTACCTCACCTTCCAGGACATTACACCTATTGGAGCCTCAGAAACCCGGGCCGGTGGTTCCCAGAGGAGGACTGAGTGACTATGTTAACCATTTGGACTTCTAGCACGCAGGGGGGTTTGCCTTTGGGGACGTATTTTGTTTTTTAATGGTAACGTTTTTAGTGTTCTGTGTATAAATAAATATTTACTGTTTTAACCTGCTGCAATAGATATTGTCCCATTTTTATCTTTAAGTGATAATGAAGAGGAACACAGCAAGAATCTAATTGTTTCAAGTCCTTTCCTCTCCCTGCAGACTGCTTGCCACTACAATATCTTATTTATATTTTTTATTGGTAATAATATTGCTTGTTTATTGCTTTTTTACCTTGATCTTACCTGCTTTTTAGATTGAAGTGTGTTTTAGTAATACATCACATTCTGAATCATACGTAATACTAAGAAATAGTTTGCTATTATATTCATACAAGGCAATCAGTTAGTGCTTAAAGTATATTTGCTTTTATTATTTATTAAAACCTTTACATACTCTTAACACATACAAGAATAATAAAAAAAAAAAGTATCATAGCAACAATTCATGGAGATAAAAGGACTCAGCCTCTGTTAGACACTCTCATGAAGTGATCAAGTAAACTGAAAGTGTTTTTTTTTTAATAGTAGGATCCTTGGTGGCGTTTTTTTTTCCAGCTGGGTTGGGTAATTGATACAAAGTATTAGTGGTCGTTAACCAAAAAGAGGTAGCACACATTGCATTCAGCCTAGTATGGTGCCGATATTGATGTCTCACAATGTACAAAGGTAATAGCCAAAGGTATAAGCCAATATTGGTATCTCATGGAGAACAGAGGTAGTAACCAGAAGTAAAGAAAATGAATAAGGGGTTAATACCCTTCAATTTATGAATATTGTGTATTTTTAATTATTTTTCTATTGTATTTTATATCACTGCTTTTTTGACTCTTTGCTTTTTTATACTATGATAAATATATGTCTCTGTATACTAGATGCTTTTGTTGTTCTGATATCGAATTATGCACTAGGTTTGTATTGTTTTTATATATTGTTACGGTCACCGCACAACAGAGCGTGGAGTCTAACTGGGGCTTAGACTTTGCTAAAGGCCCTGATGTTGGGGATAGTCTGGGCTGCAGTGGTGACTCCTGGAGTAGTGAGGCGGGTTTGGGAGTCAGACATCATGGCAGTACTGGCAGAGCCGTAACTAGAAATTTTAGCGCCAGGGACATAGAGGAACAATGGTGGCCCCTGACCCTAAATTCCAAGCAAATTTAACCATAAATGATGCCCCCTTAGGACTTGCGCTCTGGGCTGTCGCCCCTATCACACACCCCAAGTTATGTCCCTGAGTACTGCACATAATACAAACAGACAATGCAGGAGACAGGACTGGAATATTTACTGGGAGAACAGGGCTGGCACGGTGTGGTGAATTCACAGGAGGATAATACAGATACAAGGTAACAGAGAATGGAAACACATAAACAGGCAGAAGAAGCAAGATCCAGGGCATAGGTTCTTCTACACAGGATACCAGGGAGATGCCAGGAGATTAGAGTAGACAGTAGGAAAGCACAGAGAGACTGGACAGAAACAGTGGACAAGAACAAACGAGAACCCTGCAGCAAGCCAGGAAAACAGCACAAATGAAAGACAAACAAGAAGTACTGCTTGAAAGGTAATAGAGCTGCAGAACAAGAGTAAATACAAAAGGATTCTGTTAAACAAAACATGAGGCAAACAGACAAAGTGGCTACAGCATATAACACAGAAAACAGGGAGAATTCTCCCTGTTGGATACTTAAACACTGAAAAGTAAATCAGAGCTGGAGAGCCTCCCAGTTCTGATTGGTCTAAGTCCTAGCTATTAGTCACCAGCTGGGCTCCATTCATCATGCTAACACTTGGAGCAGAAGTTATGGCTGTGCTGTTTACACATCACCCTGGCTGCTTAGCAATAACCATGATTGCTGTCATCCAGCCATCTGAAAGAGCAGAATCCTGGCTGGTATAAATTAATTTATACCTTTTAATTGTTACCTTTTACAATGCTCTTTACCTTTTTAAGATCTGTTTTTGGACTATCAGCAGTATACTGATATTTCCCTTGAAGAGGATGGCAAAATGCACGTCAGAATATACGGATCCAATCTGCAAAGGGGCCACTTTTGCACCAGCTCCTAACTGTGATCGGAGCCACTGCATAGTTAGTGCAGGGGTATTTATGTGCCAGGAAAAAGAGAAGCACAGTCGTGAGACCACTAGTGTTCATTAGAGTAGGGCACTACCTTCACCATACAACAGCATTGAAATACAGATTGCAATCATGGTTGCACAGACTATTTTGTTAAATGAGCAGGAGGATTCTCCAGGCTGAGTATTTGTGCTGTTGTATTTCTCTTGCATATGTATTATTGCATATGCATATGTATTATTCAATAGCTGGTAAATAAATGAGTACACTGTCTTACCCTTTTTGTAATTTTCCTTTATGTTATGTCCTGCTCTCATTAAAATAATGGAATGAGCATGTGTCCATATTTTATACCATCTATTTATCATGCTGTGAAGTCTGAATTGTGATTAATAATGATAATGGGTCAGATCCAGAATTTAGAATATGAACTGACTTATGTATATTATGATACTACCTCAATAGATTACAGGCACTGGATACTGCGTTTCTTGCATAATTCAGCCTCTGCACAGGGGTCTGGCCCACTCACCACGTATACAAGATATACAAGATATACATGGTGGTTGGGCAATAGCAATTACATTGTGTGATACAATCGCCTTTCTCCTGCAGTGAATATTGTGTACTCTCTCATAGTTTCTGATTCTTTAGCCAGACAATCTGTCCCCAATCCAATGTTTCTCACAGATGTTCAGTAACTTCTGAGGTAATTTACACCTTGCTGTCAGTGGATGCAGGGGAGATTGTAGTCAAACGGGTTTCTAACATTGGGGAGTGAGACAAAAGGGATTTTGGCAGTAACTAATACAGACAGCTGCCTTCTTAAACTAAAATATAATAAATGATCTAATATCATAAGATATTTGTGTGTATTAATATTCATATGAACTACAGGCTACAGGCCTATTATTGAGATAATTTGAAAACATTCAAAGAGGAACAAAGGGTTTTATTATAAGGTATATAGACTATACATCCCATAATAAGTCTCTGTCATTCCCCACTAGTAGTTTATTATATCCTATACCAGTGTTGGCTATCTGGTGGCACTCCAGGTGTGAAACTACGAGTCCCAGCATGCTTTAACTGCAAAAGTATAGCGAATACCTGACAAATCAAGCTGGGAATTTTAGTTTCACAACACCTGGAGTGCAACAGGTTAGCCAACACTGTTATTTACGGTCCTATAATGTAGGAATATGAAGGTCTATTATAGGGAATAATTTGAGAATAATTAAGGATAAATTATGGGGCATATAGTTTATACATATATATAAGGGTATTCATTTCTCCTAATTGTGCTCTAAATCATATTAAGTAATATGGCTGTATATGGCCTAAATTAAAGCTCTTTAACCTTTCTCTCCTACAACTTCAGCTTCAGGCAGAATGGCTTCCAGCAGATGACTTCATATCATTACAAACATTTTAAAGCTTAACAACTTACACACAGACTTTGCAGCTACAGTAACAGGCAATAGCTTGTCCACCATTAGTGGCAGACATGTCAATGTCTTTGTCTGTAGTTTCTTAAGCATAAGCTTCATGAAGCATAAACAGAATGTCCCTACTTATTGTAACACAATGGCCCAAAATATGTCATGGAATGTTGTGCCTCTGGACCTAGACATGACCTGTAGATGGTATAACAGTCTTTCCATAAACTGTAAATATTCATGGCTGCATTAAGCTCTGGATCTAGTACAATTGCATGAGCAGACCCTTTCTGTACAATGACTGTATGTTTCCACCAATTCTGTCTTTCAAAAAGCCCCTTCAAATGCAAGAGGCCAAGCAGCCAGTTACCATTAGGTCTTGATCACATACAATTACGGGTGTTGGTCCCAGCTTAGAATGACCCTATTTCTGGCTGGGATATCGATTGCTTATGCCTCGATGAAGCATAGCAATTGATCCATGGAGCACCGAACATGGTGCTCTGATAGGTTGGTAAAATAAAAACTACCCTTTTACTAATTCTAACCCTCCCTTTCCCACAGCCTGACCCTAACCCTTACTTCTCCCTAGCTTGACCCTTACCCTCCCTTCTCTATAGCCTAACCCTAAGACCCCCCTCCCCACAGCCTGACACTAACCTTCCTCTTCAGTTGCCCTAACTCTAATCCTCCCTTCCTATGAGCCTAACCCCCCACCCCAACATTACAAGTCCCCGGAGAGGTTTCTCACCTCCAGCAGGAGCTTTCGGCTGTGTCTATTACTAAAAGCAGCCATTTGTACCAGGGACTTGCAACGCGCAATTACTGTGCAAACTCAAATTGAGAAAAGCTACAACACGGGGCTTACTTTCACCTTTAGATCAAGCCTAACGTGAAACATAGCCCCATGTTCTCACCGTAGAAGGTACACAATATTGCAAACTGTAGTTGCTGAACTGGCACGGTGTTTATAATTTTCATGAAACAACTTGCAATAAATTTAAATAAAGAATATTTCTATGTATATACAAACTTGCATATCGAGTCTGCAAAACTATTACTGATGGAACATTTTCTATACTCACGATACAAAATCTCTCATATGTTGAAATCAAATAATTACTGAACTAGTCAGTGACTGAAACATTGCAATAATTACAGATGGATGACATATTTAACAATGCAGGAATTATTTTGGTAGGGTCTGTAAGCTTTTACTTAGCATTCATTTTGTTGAATGAAAAACTGAATGTGCAGTTAATCAAACAAATGACACTTAGGCTGCTGATTTCAGTGCTGTAATAAAGCAATAAATCTTCTATGATACAAGCAACATAAAAGATGGCAAACTGAAGAGGAAAATATCTCTTGATACCTCCCCTTCAGTCTGCTTCAGAATTAGTTAATGGGGCATGATATGTAGTTGATAAGTTGATACATCACTGTGACCCAGGGGAGACTGTATACTCTCACAGCAGTTCTACTTGAAAGAGTATTTGCAACCTTCAAGATTGGAGTGATTAAAATTATATCATACACCAGACAAAGATAAAATACCTTGAAGATTGTATAATCAAATTCAGAAATATTATATTTTCACAATATGTACAATACACTGAACACAAACTGTATTTAGTTGTTTTTTGTATACTAGGTAAATTGGGGTAGATCCAGAGCTACGCATGCAAGTGAATTTACGTTAGCCGCTAGTGTAAAAGCACCCATTAGTACTTACTGCACATGCGCATGGCAGTTGTTACGCCACGTAACTCAGAGCGTAAGGGACAGTCACGTATCATCATCGTAACTACGTACGAAGGTCTGAGAATCGAACTCATGACATTAGCGCTGTGAGACACAAGTGCTACTAAGACGCCGTGCTGCACTTTATTTTTATCAAACATTAAATTATTAAATGCATCTCTTTCCATTCTTGTCAATTTCATGTTCAGCCCTTATCTATTGTTATCCCACAAATTCTGTTTAAACTCTCTGATAATCTTACTACTTGATTATTGCCTCATTCTCTTGTCCAGCCTCAACAGCTCACAGCAGTAGCTAGCACTTCCCATCTCACAACATATTTCAAGAGACACATTCTGATTATAAAACAGTCATCTGCCTTATTATAATCATCTGTCACTTACCACACTTATAAAATGTCCTGTATTTTCTGGCCACCAGCTGGTCTCTTTTACAACCAGCTCCATTTTATTTATTTTTTACTCTTGTGCTACCACTTTATTTTCATAAAGGCTAATTTACTTTTTTGGCTAGTTTGTGCAGTATTAACTTTGTGATGCTTTCAGACAAGATATTTTTCATTATGTTATGTTTAGCACTTTGTTGCACTTATATATGGCTTTGTCTGCCTTATATGATATTTTAAATTAACGAAATTATCATCAATATCATCATTATCACCATCACCGATTGTGGATTCCACTGCTAGCTACCAGTTGTAACAGGATTATATAGTTTAGACGATTATAATGTGAGGTTGCATTAAATGCCTCTTTGTATACAGTAAAATATCATAACACAGTAGGGGGTTTCCTGCTCTTTGAAACTACAAACTGGTTTAGCCCTCAATTAAGATGGCAGTGCAAGCATTTCATTTGTATATCATATACTTTGCTGTACATTTAAATATGTCAGTCAGAGCTGTCATGCAAACATTTAAACTCACCACAGCTTAATTTGCATATCACATGATGTCTGGTCATGTAACTATGGACACCAGCCCATTTGTAGTTAATATTTGCAATATATTATAACATTGTTAACATTTATGATATAACCTAAAAAAGCATTTTACTTTTTATAGAGTGAAATATTTAACAAGTAGATTTGCATATTGTATATGGGCTCTGTTAATCAAAGCTTTAATCAAAACAACTGAATCTTTCACTGAATATTTCCCATAAGAAAGGAACTTTCTTAGTTTTGCAAATTAATGTTACTATGACAAAAATTATAATATTAATTTAAATGTGTTGATAATCAGTAGAATTAACCAAATATATGTAGAAGACAAACTTCCAAGGTTGGTAGAACCTTTTAAACAATAAAGTTACTTATCAATATGACTATCAATATAAAAGTTATTTATGTAATGAAAATAAAATATTATAGCTTTTGACTAATTTATAGTTGAAGTGCAAAGTGTATGGTGAATGTGCATAATGCATATTCTTGTAATTGTACCTTTGCATTGAGAAGTATAAGCCCACATTGTAAATAAAGTATTTTAATTTAATAATGGGCTTGATCCAGAGTTTGTGGATTCTCTGTATTCCAGTTGTGACCAATTTGGCTGGATATCCCCGAATCTGTGCAAATATTAATCAAGATGATTGGACAGTTAGAAACAGAAATTAGACTAAAGCAGTCATTCAGTCACTGGTAGCTTGGACGTCTGTCAGTTTTTTGTAGCGGATGCTATTGCTGCCAGTGACGATCAGATGTCATCGTGGATTTATGTGTCCATTTGACAAACGTCTTTTGCTACATGCTGTATAGCAACATGCAGAGAAACTTTGATTCAGCTCCAATGTCTGAAATTGCGTGTAGTTACAAAACCATATTCTTCACTTTTTACTTTATTAACAATAATTATAATAAAAGCAACAATGGCAACAAAAAAAAACCAAGTAGTCAAAGGAATTCTAGACAAATTACAGCACTAAGGATCGGATTCAGAACTAATAATGATAGACTTTTGTATATTATGCATGTAATTATCTTATCTGTCTGTACTGTGCATGTGTAATAGAAAGGAATTCTGAATTGGACTGCATCCATCCAACACTGTCTCTGCACGGCAGGCAGGCAGGCCCGCTTGTAAGTAGCACGGTGGGGGACGGCAGCGCGCCGTCCCCAGCTCTAGGAAGTCCGGCTGGTAGCCAATCAATTCTGATTGGCTGCCAGCCGGTCACATGGCGCGGCCGCGAGCCAATCAGGGCCCGCGGTGGCCATTTTGGAAGAGGGCCGTGCGGTGAGTCTTCAGCCGCTGCTGTGGTTATGTGAGTAGCGCGGTGGGGGATGGCAGCGCGCCGTCCCCAGCTCCAAGAAGTCCGGCTGGTAGCCAATCAATTCTGATTGGCTGCCAGCTGGTCACATGGCGCAGACGCGAGCCAATCAGGGCTCGCGGCGGCCATCTTGAAAGGGCTCACCGCAGCACTGCGGCATCCAGGGTGCATTGCGGTGCCCCTGCGGCGCCCAGGGTGCATTGCGGTGCCGTGGTGAGCAAAATCAGGGCTCACCACATCACCAATCCCATCAGCCCCTGCGGTTGGATTTAAAATCCACCGCATGGGCCGGAAGACAGCAGCAGTGGCCGGAAGAGGCCGAAGGAAGAACAGGTGTGGGGGCGCGCTGCGGAGGAAGACAGGGCCAGAAGAGGCTGAAGAAGAAGGACTGGAAGAATTGGAAGAAGCGGCGCAGGAAGACAGAAGACGGCAGGGGAGGCAGTGGGGAGCCCCATTGGGCTTCCACTGTCTCCTATCATGCGCGGACAGCATTAGAGATCGTCATGCCCAGGGACCGGGAGAGAAACAGCGCGTCTTCTCTGGCGATTCTTCAGGATCGGGTAGGAACCTCTGGGGTGGGGGCGGGCTTGGGTTTTGTTGGTAATTCACAGGGTCCCGGCGCACCACCCGCTCACCATGTGTATGAAATGCACATGGTGCTATGGAATGTTAATTGTATTGTAAGGGTGTTCCAAAGCACTTACATATGATCCACATTTCAGCAGCCTTCCACATGTTTCCACGTGCACACCTCTCCCACCCATGGAAGTCTGGATCTCAAATTTCATACGTAGCCTCTGTCATGGAGGCTAATATTTGGAATGTAAGCAAATTTTTAGATCCAGCCCTTAATATGTAATGGAAATGGGGACTGCTGCACAGTTATCATTTATGAGTTGTAGTTCCAATATTAAAACAGAAAGACTATGAAATCATTTTTGTAATTTAATTGAGATTTACTGCAGTTTATTTAGTAACAAAAGAGGCAAAGTCAAAATGTGAATAAACAAAATAAAAAGCAAGCAAACAGAAAACATAACCAATTGGACACTTGCTTTCATTTTTCTAACATTTACTAAATCAATCAAAGTTAATTGCATATTGATTTCTGTGGGCACATTAGCACTTTAGCAGTTTGTCAGAGTATAACTCCCACTGTCCTTGAAGCATTATTTCATTGCTGGACCTGGAAGACCCTGTGTATTTGGTAGGAAATATAATTAGAATTTATTTACAGCTACAATTTTGAAAACACAAGCATCAGCTCTACTCCAATACATTGACAGTTTGTGGTAGGTGTATTTCCAAAAAATATACAGTCTGCAATATGCAAACAGTTTAACAGGTGGGATTTGTAAACCATGAATGTCCTGGAAGCTTCACACTCTTATGACAGCCTGTTGGCCAGTGGTAATATTGCAAAGAGTTTTATATTAAAACTTAAGACATTAAACTTTTAATCCACAAAATATCTTTGTATATTCTGGCACTGATATTGATTCAAGATTTTCTTTTACACATTGTCCATTTTATATGCTACTTTTACTACTAAGATTTTAGTTTTGGTTCTTAATGGGTTTTATTTATTGGGATAGAAACAAATATAAATAAGGTAAGATAAATATATTTAGATTTATAAAATAGTTTAAAAAATTCTTTAGTGGGTGACCTATGGTATTATTTTGACAATAACAATTTTTGTAAATTTAATAAACTTTTTTTCTTTTACTTGTATGTCAGCTCTCTCCCTTTTTCTTTGCATTTAGTAATTCCCCCAGTCACAATAACTAACAATCCAGAGCTCTCAAAATATTCCAAGGAATCTTATACTTCCAAAAATGGAGTTTAGGAAAAGAGGACCGTATTCACAGATCCGAGTGAGTTAGTCGTTTTTAGGTACCTTATGGCACTTATGAGGGCCATAGGGCTACCTTATATATCCATGCAATATCGGCACAGACATTGCCTCTCCCCACCCTCCCTGGTTACTGGCTAATCTAAATCCCTCCCCCTCACAATTCTACCTAATCACTCCCTGAGTCGGCATTATGCTGCCTCCTTCCACTGAAAATACTCTGTGCGGTCATTAAAGACCTAACTGGTACGTAGATTGCGTAAATGACTTACTAAGCATGCGTAGTAAGTAATCTACTACAGATATGCACCTAAGAAGCATTTGCTTCTTAGGTGTGAATCCAGTCCAGAGAGAGGATATAAATAAAGTAATATTTGATTTATATTTTCTATATAAAATATACAAAGTATGAATCTGTAATCTTCTTCTGTATGAAGAACTGTTGCCCATTACTCACAAGGATGGTCCATCCACCTCCAAAACTAAATAAATTATACAAAATGGATATTGTGGGTGGTAAGCACTGTTCTGTGTGTATGTACAAATAAAGTGTGGTAACTGTCTATAATCACTATGCTTCTAAACAGGTATGATACAAACACAATGATGTGACAAAACCACAATGTTTTCTTGAATGTTCATCAAAAGTCCCAAGCGTTTGAATATTGAATCTTATTTGGACTCCTTCTTTTACAAAAAAAAACTCAAGGGTAGTTATTGTCCCAATGAATGTTTACCTAGGTCTCTATTGACTTCAATGGAGCACCCAGCAAGAGCATTTTGGATCATGGGTGATTTCCCTCAGAAGCTTGTCTGCACAGCACTGACATCTCAGACCAACTTAATCCTGCTACTGCTACAGCATTACTCGCTCATAAGGTGCCAAACTGTTTACTTTCACCTAACTCAGAGACTTCTAAAGATCTCAAGAGAAGCATATTCACACTTTATGCCCACACTCTTACCCCCTTTGAGCCCAGTTACTGCTCTTAGGCCTCTATGGCACATGGGAACCTCACATCTGTCCTCATACCACTGGGTGAAAGCATCATCTATCCAATCCTATGCAATCTTATTTTACTGTTACACTTTCCAATTTCTTTGTAAGCTGAATAACACCATGCTATCCTGGTTCACCTACTATTTATTTATCTGTTTATTCTTTGACTCCCCACTGGGCTTCTTCTTTCTACCTTCTCCTTTTTCCATTGTAGTTGCTTAAGGACCTATTCACTTTTCCCCTAAATGGGTGAACTCATAATTCCCTTTAGTTTCATCTGTCATCCCATCCATGTTCTTAAACTTGTCTCCCTGTAGAGTCTCCTCTCCATTTATTGTCACAATCACTATTGTGATCCCACCATTTCTTCTACTTTAATACCAATGCCTTGGTGCCATCATGCACTTCTCACTCTCCTTTACCCCCCACAAATATTCCCTCTCACAGTCCTGTCTCTTTTATCTCCACAATATAGCTTTCACTGAAAGGCTTCACCAAAATGCTTATCCATTCTCTGATCATTTTTTCCTTGACTACTGCAACCACCTCCTTTCTGGCCTCCCCATCTTGCTTCCCTTCAGTCCATACTCAATTCCTTTCTAATCAGTCTATTTCTGCATTCCTTACAATTAAGTTCTACACTTGCTCTTTCTCAGCTATTTTTTCAAGTTCTTTTTAAGCTTCTCATTCTCATCTACTAAGCGCTATCCTTTTTCACCCCCTTTTTTCTCTTCACTTTTATTCCCTTTAATACTCTCTATTGACCTCTTTAGTCAGCCAATGCCTAACCTTACACATGAATACCACATTACACTCCTGATCTAAGATTTATTTTGCACTGCCCTACTTCATATGAATGACCTCTATTCACCCATCAGCCCATCAGTACTTCATTAAAATACAACTATTAAAACTACCTAACCTCTCATCCACCTTTCATTTTCCTCTCCTCAAGAACCCTTATCACTATCCTTAGTATACCTTATAAATACCATATAAATAATAATAATAATAATATTTAACTGGATCCAGACTTAAGAGAGTTTTCATACGTGCAAAGTTACAAAATCTGCCTGAAAGTGGCTAGTATTTCTGTTCAATATTCACAAAAGAAAGAGAGGGGAAGGGTCCACTTTTGAATGGGAAGACTATTAATACAATGGGGGCAATTACTACTACTTTCACTGAGGAGCAGGTATTAAAAGAACTTTCAAAATTGAAAGTGGACAAATCAATGGGACCAGATGGGATACATCCGAGGATACTAAAAGAGCTTAGAGGGGTGCTGGCAAAACCATTAACTGAATTATTCAATCAGTCACTAATAACTGGGGTAATTCCAGAGGACTGGAAAATAGCAAATGTAGTCCCTCTGCATAAAAGTGGAAGTAGGGAAGAAGAGTCAAACTACCGACCAGTGAGTCTAACATCAATAGTAGGGAAATTGATGGAAAAACTGTGAAAGGAACAAATTGTACAGTATCTTAAA
>WWET01002325.1:76710-88542 GCA_011038615.1 Limnodynastes dumerilii
GGAATCAAGTACCGGAACCTCGTTGTACTCAGCCTTCTGAGCAATCCTACGCACCACTAATGATAAGTAGGATTGACAAACCAATAGTAGTGTCACTTTGTTGTCTAAACTCCTAAGATCAGTGGGCAGCATTAGAAGCATGGTGTGCCATTTGGGCAAGGTAAAGTCACCAGGACCTCTTAACATGTCCCTATTGTACACTAAATAGCTTAATTGCTGTGCACAGTTGTGGCACATACCATTTATGTCTCAGCTAGAACAAAGGAACTCTTGGGAAATGTAGTGTAGACTTGTCTTGCCCAAATTGGGATATGAGATATTTGTTTTTACTGGAGCAAATTTTATACAGAAAAGCCCAAAGAGGACAGAGAGTGGAATTCTTCTAAGGTGCACAACTCATAAATCAAATACATGATTTCTCACTTAAAAACATACAAACTTTTGGACCGCATTTATGCAATCTACGTAAAAAAAAGATACGTAGATTACGTTAAAAAATTACTACGCATGCACAGTAGTAAAATTCACTTAACACTGGACGTATATGTTATAAGTCCGATACTCTGAATACGGGCCTTTATTATTAATGAAAAAATAATGCAATAACATATGCATATCAAAAAACATCTATTATCCCTTCCATCTAAAAAATCTTATCATATGGAAGTCTTCCTATTCTTGTAATAACTTATAAACAGTTAAATGGATGCCAAAAAAATGTCAACATAATATAATATCTTGTAGACAGTCAAATGCATGCAAACATATTAAACAGTCATATACATGCAAGCTCCACATTAAACGTAATGGATGCCAAACATCTAATCTATAATCTGCGGCTATCCCTAAATAAAATCCCCATGGCTGTGTTTTCACCGATTCCTGAGCAGGAAACAGTGGCACACCCAGGGGGGGAGGGGTTTCTTGTTGCCCAGAAGTCCCCCCCCCAAAAACACACACACACACACAAACACACAAACACACACACATATTGAAAATTTATTGTGAAAAGGGTGGCGTGGTTTTGCAAGTGCCTTAAAAGGGGCGTGGCTTCGTGGCCATGTGGGGCTGACTGATACATAGGAAGATGGAAATGGCCTGTGCTGCAATAGGGAAGCAGGTGGGGGATGGTGAATGGATCACAACAAATTCAACAGTGCTAATGCACTGGCAAAAGCTCTGGTAAGTGATAAATTACCTAAAAAATATCAAAAACAGGACTTGTTACAGTCAATAACCAATGCAATTCCTTAAGGTAAAATTTTTATAATTTGCAAATCTACATTATAAACTTCCTGCTTTCACAGAGAACGTTAATGGATGTCTTACATGTCTTGGCAGGCAGATAGTACGACCATATTATCAGTATTGTCATTTTAAATTTTTTTTTTTTTTAACAGTGCCATCATATTACATAGCTCTTTACAATTTTAAACAGTTTTTTACACCAACCTCTGCCGAATTACAGTCTAAGGGCCTGATCCAGACCTACGCTCGCCTGCGTAGCGTATTAACGCTGAACGTACCACCGATGCACAGCAATAGGCACTCCCCTTGCTCGTACCTAGTTTAGCTTCCATATTCTCGGCAAACCCTACCCTAACTTTTGTGTTTGTGCCAGCGGCCGTCCGTACGTTCAGTGCGTATTAACGATGCTTAGCATGCCCATACTGTACAATTTAAATGCCTCACCCAACCCTCGGTGCTTGGTTACAGATTTCGTATATGGCAGGCACACCCCCATGAGCGGTAATACGAAGCGGTTACGAATAAGGCCCATACGCTAAGTTTTTCAGAGCGTAAAATAAGCTTAACATCTGCCCCAAGCATGCGCAGTAAGTACAAATGCCAGTTTTTACGCATCTGAGTGTAGGTCTGGATCAGGCCCTAATTCCCTAACATACACATACACTCACAGGCTAGGGATAATTTTTTCCCAATTCGGCATGACAGTGGGGGCAGGTCGGGAGCAGAGCTTGGGTGCGACGGGGTGGAGCTTAATTGTCCCGTTTTTGGGCTTCAAAATTTTGTGAGGTATGCTAATATATTCCACATGTATTATAAACATTGAAAACCCCCCTTTCAAAATCCTGTGCCATTTTCTGAATGTAATTCTGTGTAGGCTGCAGTGGAGGCTGGAAATACCTTTTCCGGACTGGTGCTGCTGGGGTACAGTTGATGCTCCTCCCCCTCTTGCACAGGGATGTCTGTGCAGTGTAATGTGCCATTAAGCAGTCTGACGCTTATGTGATCTTCACATCAGCGCTTACTCCACAAAAGGCAAGCCGCAGAGGAGACACTGAAGACAAGAAGGACACTGTCACAGGTAAGAGCATGATTTTGGTGCAAGAGTCAGAAAAAAATGAAGGGGCAGATTACCTAAATAAGACATAATGGGCACAGTAGGAGGGGGCAGATGACAACCTGGACATTTACAGAGGGGACATTAAGACATAATGGGCACAGTAAGAGGGGACAGAAGGCAAACTGGACATTCACAGACATTTAAGATATAATGCTCTAAAGTTTTAGTTACATTTTTATTTGTGTGAATAAGTGGGCAGGGGCCCTGTGAATTGCATTGCCCAGGGCCTACAATTCTGTTAAGATGGCCCTGTGTGAGGGCATTGTACACCCCCTGCACCAACCTTGCACATGACCCTAATCCACCAGAAGGGAGTCTTACCTTAAGTTTCCCCTTCTAGGCTCCAATCCCTCCCCGCAGCCTAACCCTAAGTCTCCCCTTCTCCCATCCATCCACTCCCTGCAGCCTAACCCTACCCTACAAAAATACATCCCCTCCTCTGTAATAACCTGTCTAGCATTTGGAGTGTCAGGAACTGTCAGGTCTGGCAGCAGGTCTGTGGCATGATTTGCATTACATTTTCTAAAATACACACAATTTGCTGTCGGCTGTGTGTTTGTCGAAAATGGCAGCTCGCAGCGGCGAGCTCTACCCGTAAGTCGCCTGTTGTAATTAATTCCGGATCTGGCCTATTGTCATTATGTACACATGCATCTATTTGTCTTTGTAGGAGTATGTTTTGTATGTAAAATGATTAATAATTCACATAACACATGTACTACCTGACATAATACATGGACATTTAAATAATATAAAATATAATTAATTAAGGTATGTTGTGTATAGGGGGTAATACTCATATATTATGTTAACTATATCTGCTTATGTGACAGTCTGTGTTCCTTGATGATGTTCATAAACTGTAATCAAATATTTTTTTAAAAAGGTAACCTGTTACATTATGCATTTAACCTGTTACATTATGCATTAAAATAATAATTATTCATTCTAATTTTATTTATGAATGTGTTAATTTGTCATAAAACCTGTCTTAAAATATGAATCATACTTTTAGTAATTGAAGTGCCTATTATTATGTGTTACTCCCTTAATACTACATGATTATACATTATGCTAAAAAATAACAGTAACTCTGATAGTTGTGTGTTGCTAAGTGTATTTTACAATTTTTTTTTTAAATATAGTAAAAAAGGGTAGGTAATAATTATTGTTTATAAAATGTGACATGTGAATGTACAAAAATAGTAGGCCACTATAAATTATTGTATGTTTGTAAAGCAATTACATTTATTTAAAATTAGAAATAAAAATGTCAATTATTTGTCTACTTAAAAATTGTACTACTTTATTTATAATAGGAAATGATGATATTAAATGTAAATAATTGAGAAAGACAAAACACAGAAATATGTAAAAATTCTTATTCACTTTTGTTTAAGTAAAAAGAATAGATAAGGACAACAAAAAATCTAAATGCAGGTTTTCTCATTGCAGTCAAGTATAATAAGGGCATGTTAGATCAGGACATAGGACTATATTCACAGATTAAAATGAGTTAGGTGCAGCAGTATCCATACCTGGAACATCATACATGACACAGTATCCTAGTCTTTTTCACATTACTGTAATATTTGAGTCAATGACCCGGATTCACACCCCCGGACGTATTGCACATACGTCCGTAATTTACCGATAATAGCTACTACGCATGCATAGTAACTATTTTATGTAATCTACGTAACGCTTTGTTATGTAGATTGCGTATATGAGGACTTTAAGGCCGCATATACGCAATCTACGGAACTAAACGATACGTAGATTACATAAAATAGTTACTATGCATGTGTAGCAGCTATTATTGGTAAATTACGGACGTATGTGCAACACGTTCAGGGGTGTGAATCTGGGCCATTATGTAATATGTTGACTCATTGAGTCAACATATTAAAACATTAAACAAAATAAAAAATTTTTTTTAAATAACACATTGCCAGACATAATGGTTACTCTCTGCATTCATAATCATGGACTTATATAAATTAGTTAAATAATTAAAGCTTTCCCTACAGGTTACACTGTAATGAGCATGCAATGCTTGATGCATTACCATAACCTCTCTAACATAATTAAACATACTAACATGGGACCGGATCCACGGATCCACACTTACGCACTGCGAGACCTGCTTATGTACGGAAGGTGTACGGGGGTGTGGATCCGGTCAATGATAATCATTTCCTCAATATGCACAATGTAGGACTCAATAATTCTAACAAAGATTTAATGCCAAGTTTGTGAAGGACTTTTTAATAAAGTTATGGTTGTTTTTGTTAATCTTTAAAAAAAAAACCTGTCAATATGTTTTTTCTAAATCAACATTCTCCAGTTTGTAATGTAAATTAAGCATGCAATAATACCTGAACACATTGATTTTTGATCTGTGCAGCTATGTCTTGGACTTAGACATGACCTGTAGCAAGTGCAAATATTTCCATGCATTTGGAGTATACAGAAGCCCTTGTTGAGTTTGTGATTGTGATTGTGTGCACTTACTGGTACATGCCAAGCCAGCTCATTGACTACATGCCTCCACCCATACATGCACATGAAATACCCTACAGAACATAAGGAGCTACACAGAGATTTACACTAGGGTTTGGAATACAATTGCAAGACAAGGGTTTCTAAGCATGATCAGTACTAAAATTCACTAAGATGCACTATGTGAGCTAGTGTACGCTCACCACTGGATTAGGACCACAAAGTCCACGGAAGCATTAGTACAGACAGAGTTTACAAAGCAATTGCACAGGCTACGGTTTGATGAACCAGAAGAATATATTAGAATCAGTGCACCACCTGGAATAGCAGTTTGGTACTGCAAAGATGGAGCAAGCAGATGGTAATGCTCAAGCTGAATGTGCAGTTATTATGCACAAGCTGTAAAGTGCAGATATGAAGCACAAACTGTAACTTGCAGGTTTGATGTACATGTTGTACCTGCAGGAACTCACAGGGTTAATGTGCAAGCTGTAAATTGCATATATGAGGCAAAAACTGTTTAAGTGCAAGGTAATATAACCAACCGACTGAGCCCCAGTCTGCAATAGACATGTATTAGGATGGTTCTAGAAGTATGCTAATAGTGGGAGTAGTTTGATTGGTTTATAAGTGATTGTGTGTGGCTGTTACTCACCCATTTTGAAAAATTGTTACCCTCCATCCCTCTCTTGTTTATAGGATGCATTGTTAACATGTATATTTCTTTTCGCAGACGGGCATAGGTTTGCGGCAGACGTGTTGTGTCACCGTGTTTGATTATTGTTGACGCAGTTAAGAAAATATAGGGAAGAAAATATCTGGTTGAGAGGCGCACCCTTCGAGCTAATATTAGGCCGCCTGTCCTGCGACGGGACCTTGTCTGCCTCCTCCGGGATATTAAGGTATGCAAATGAAGAGGTGGAGCCTGGGGTATTGGGGGGAGGTGGGGGCACCCTTTGATGAAGACTTTTAGTTGTCACTTTAAGTCCCTGTTGTGACACACACCTGCTATTTGCCACCTTGCTCAACCCTAAATTTTATAGTCAATTACAAATTCCACCAATTTATATATTAATAAACTTATGTCCCTTTTTTTTTAAATCCAATTGAAGTTGTCAGTATCACTATTTTTATTGGTTGTTTATTGTATGAGTGTGGCTGTTGTAGAATAGGGTATCGTTGATCGTTTATGTAACCTGCAGGTTTCATGTACAACCTATATTTGTAGAAACTCAGAGATGATGGAGTGAGGGCTGACTTAAGCCAAAGGGAGATTAAACTCCCTTGATATGTGTATATCAGTGGTGCAGCTCCCTGTAGAGTGGTGAGGGAGGAGCCAGGATTTCCCTCACATGTCTCTATAAAAGCTGAATACTCCTGGAGGAGGTCATTCTTCTTCAACGCTTTGCGAGTGTGAGTGGGGGTGCCGGACACAAGTTTGAATCGGGCACATAGTTGTTATTTCTTCCATATTCAATGCCTCACTTGCTAAGCTGTTCCGTGGCCACCATTAAATTTAAATGAAATTCATTAGCAAAATAAAGACTATTTTCTGCTCTTTGTGTGAGTGAGGGGAAAGGGGTCTGCACGCATTGCAAAGACATCAGCCATGGGAGGTTTATAATGCAAAAGCTGGAACTTGCAGGGTTAATGTGCAGGCTAAAACTTGCAGATTTGAGGCACATGTTGTAGCCTGCAGGTTTGATGCACAAGCTGTATTTGCAGGATCTCACTGCATTAATAAATAAGCTGGGACTTGTAGAGTTAATCTACAAGCTATAAATTGGCAAAATCAGAAAAAGCATATAGACTACAGGTTTCTGGCATAGAGGGAAATTTAAAGCAGGTTTAAAGGGACCACAAAGCTTGCTGATTTTTTTGTTTAGAAGCCATATAGACAGAGTATGCGGCTTGTACAGCCACAGACTCTGCCACATTCCTATGCTTTTAAATGGGTTTTTTTTAATGCTTGCAACTGCAGCATTAATAACTCATTTAAATGTTTTTTTAGAACATTTCTGCCAGAGCACAGTAGCGGTTTTCCGCTTTTATGCTGACATAAAAGCAGAAAATTATAAAAGAAAAAAAATGTATTATTATTTAATAAACACATTTTATTACAAATAAAAATAATATTTAAAAACATGGGTCATTTTTACATAAAAAATAACCTGCATGTATTACTTACACCACCTCCTAAGATAGTGTAAGCATTTCACCGAATTGCAGCCAACTTTCCCTGCTATTGTGCCTATTTAAATGAGAAAAACACCCCTTTTCTCATATAAATATCGTAGAACTCCTTGCAGGGCCGGCACGGCCCACTCCGCGAGGGGATGCGGTGCATCCCGGCGCCATGCTGGATAGGCGCCTGACATCCCCCGCTCTCTGCTACACAGATTGACAGCATTCATACAGTCTCCTGCATGAACGCTGCTAATCTATATAGCAGGGAGCGGGGGATGTCCGGCGCCTATCCTGGATATCCCTATCCTGAAATCTGGCCCTGGATTTAGAGGCAGCATCCTCTATTAATGGGCCCAAGCCAGTAATATAGCTATTACTGGCTTTGGGCCCGTTCCCAGTAATGCACTGGGTGACATCATGACGTCACCCAGTGCTGCAACCCCGCCTCCGGACTGAATTAAAGTAAGCCTGAGCCCTGCGTTTCTTATAGAAGAGCGCAGGGCTCAGTGTGACAGGGCTAGTGTAGTATGGACAGAGCTACTGCTCTTTCTGTGCATTCTCCGTGCACATAGTCATTAGAAGGGAAAGGGGGCCTGCCAGTCCACAATGTTAATCACACTCTCTGCAGATTATAGAGAGTGAGAGTCCCGCACCCTTCCCAGTCACTGAACCATGATGCAGACACGTGGCCCTGTGCCTGCATCACATTCCTCAGAGTACAGCCCGTGCGCCGCTGAGGATCTGACACCAAGAGGTAAGAGAAAGGTTTTTATTTTTACAGGAGGGTGGGTTTGTATCTACAGTATATATGTGTGTGTATACAGTATATCTGTGAGTGTGTGTATACAGTATGTGTGTGTATACAGTATGTGTGTATATACAGTATGTGCCAGGCTTGCACAAAAAAAAAGTTAAACATTTTTTTTTATTATTTAAAAGCGCTGGGCCATAGGCGGCCGTCTATATGGCCTATGCCGTGGGTCGCCTGTGATGATGCTTACATGGATACCATATTCTAGTAACTATAATGCCAATTTGTTAAACAGGTAGGCGCAAATTTAAAGTTTGCAGGGAGGCGCAGAACACCCTAGCACCGGCCCTGACTCCTTGTTCCACTTGTGCAGTGCAGATGGATGCAGGCACAAGTAGATGGGCATCTTTATTTGCTTGCTCACGTACTGACCATGTACAGTGCTCGTTAAAGCTGTGCTTCCATCTGAAAAACAGACAGAAGCACAGCTCTGGATCAGCTCCATAGATATTAATAATTATTATTCCATCACACACTAGCCAATACCTTTTTGTGACTAACATTTGCCAACCTCTAACTCTGCTGTGGTCCTGTATAAAAAATCAGATTCTTTAGAATGTGATCAGGCAGATATTGATTTTGCAGTAATATACTAGGACCTTTTTGCTTGTCCCATCACTTTACCACATTGGGGAATTGCGATTTGCAAGCAATATTCTGCTAGAAAACTATAGATTTGGGAAATATTTGTTTTGCAAGTTTAAATTAAATGCCCGGTGCTACAGCAAGAGGAACCAGATCCACACATCATAACGATAGCTTAAGCTTAGGCTCAAAAAGTGCGTAAGTGGGCTGTTTGGACTGGAGGATGCATGTACCCTCTAGATGTTATATTAGTTTTACTAATGTAACTACTATCGTTCGGAACATAGTGACGTAAAATAAGATTAAGAACAAATGGGCAGTTCTTCCCCTCTACACGCTAGGGTGAGCAGTGGGAAAAGCATTAAAATTTTACAATGTGGGTGTCATTACTGACTTATGAGTGACTTATCAGCGGTTGGACGGACTACTGATCCGCAAGTGTGACATAAGGCTTTAAGCATGAGAGAGGGGAGTGACAGGGGGAGTTCACTCCCCTCTCTTATTCGGTTTTAAACACCCCTGTGCGTACGGAAAACATGCTGGGGTGTGGATCGGCCCATGGAGTCTGGCCTGTAATATTTACATTGAATATGTAACAATCCTATGTATTAAACATCAACAGTTTCTCTTTGTAAATTATAGGTGAAATTTTCTATAATTTAGAAATAGAAATCATATGTGATTAGTGGCAATTGCGAACAAATCAAACAAATAAATACTACCTATTATAGCTCAGTATCAGACCAAAATGGTTCATAGGTGTTTTTTTAGAGTGACAGATTTATTTTTCCTAAAGTATATAGTAACTTTATTTCTGCATTAACACTCTTTTGCACAAATGCAGGCTTTAGAAAAAGGGGTCTCTGAATAATTCTTCACACCTTATACTCTTTTTACCCTAATCTAAAGTATCCATTGGTTTAACAAATATTGTTTTAATGGCATTTCTTACACTTACACTCATATTATAGCATAAAATGAAAGCTGTTCGGTAGTTCTGTTATATGCAATAGATAATCATGATCACAGCATTAAAAAACTAAAATTAAGAATACATAAATTAATATATTTTCACCTTCACATTGTAACATGGTTTGTCAATGCACAGGCTTACATCTATTCTGTTAGCCGTAAACTCTGAGATGCATAGTCTTCTTTGTATCTCTCTGGTCTTTTATTTAGGTCATTCATTGCGGAAACTTCTTCACATTAATTCACACTCAAGGTTTTTTCTTAAACTATTTATTAATATATTTAACGTATAAAATTGTAGAAAATTATATATTCTATCTCCTGAATAAAACATATTTTTGAACTGTATTAAATATATATATCCCAAAGTGATCATTAATAAAAAAAATGTATAACGGCTATGTTATATTTGATTTAACAATTCAGATTAGATTGCAAGCACTGAAAATTATAGAAAGATTTTTCAGAGCAAAAGAATATTACTTTCCTTCCGGTAAATCAATAATTCTTGCAAAATAGCTGCATGAGTTCAGAGATAAACTCTTATGGGAATAGTAGTCATGATTTTTCTTTTGATGACCTAAAGTCTCTGACCATAATATGATGGATCTCGGAGAAAAACAAATTTAAACCTCTTTTTTGCAATGTACTTGTGGAACAATTCAATATAAATCACCCTTTCCTATGGGCAGTGATGATCCAAGGTCTGATCTAAATGATTCTTGCCTGTATATTTTAAGATTCATTGACACTGACCTTCAGACTTATGAAATTATGTATAATAAAATTTGAAGGACATTCCAATAATATTAGCCATTAAACAACGGCCTTTCTCTTACAGATGTAATGGGCATACATAGTTTGCAGAACAAGGAAATTCTCCAAAATGTTGCATAACATAATATATATTTTATACATATTAAACATAGTTTGACCTTAAATCGACCAATATTCCTTCAGTCAGACAATTACCTGGCATAGGATCTTTTTCTGTTACAACATCACTGTGAGACATACCGTAAAATGTGAACTGTTTTAATTAATATCAAATAGTAAGCAATCATTTAGGACCAGGGGTTAGAACACCACAAAACGTTTATCATTATCGAGAGCTAAATCATTGAATGCAAAAATGGTAATAGTATTATAGTAACAGGGCTGCCATTAGCAGAGAAGTGCCCCAGGGCAAAGTCTCTTTGGGGTTACATATCTCCTTTTTGGGGATTAGCTGTATAAACTAGCTGTATAATTAGATGTATAAACAATAAATCTGCTTCAGCTGCTGGTTAGTGGTTTATAAACAGTGCTCAGCATTGAGTGCTGTTTATATACAACGTAAACTGACATCTACCAGCTTAAATCACAGATCAGTGGCTGACTGCTCTTAGTTTATTAGTAGTGTGCCGGGGAGTAATAGCGAAGGGGTTCGGCCAGAGCAGGTGTGGGTTTTCTCAATGAGGCATAGCAATCGATCCAAGGAGCACCAAACGCGGTGCTCTGAAAGGTAAGGCTGTAAACTACCCCAACCCTTCCCTAATCTAACCCTAACCCTCCCCTTCCATTACCCTAACCCTAACCCTGCCTTCCCTGCAGCCTGACCCTAACCCTCCCTTCCCTGCAGCCTGACCCTAACCCACCATCTAAAGCAGCTGACCCTAACCCTCCCTCCCCTGCAACCTGACCCTAACCCTCCTTTCCTGCAGCCTGACCCTAACGCTGGAGAGGTTACTCACCTTTCCCGTGGTCCTGGTCCTGCGGTAGCAGCGGCGGCATTTCCGAAACGGAATGGGTGATATTGATGGATATTGCAATTCTCTTACTAACATCGTTTTGGCTCTTTTTGGTGGCAATATATAACCAAATTGGTTCTTATGTAATGTGCATTTATATGTTTATTATTTACATGGGATCCCGGTACTCTGTTATACTTTCTTTATATTTCTATTTTAGTAATTCATTTGAATATCTATCCTTTTCTGCATTGAGTGTAGGCAGTTATTTATATGAATTTCCTCATTATTAGCGCAGCACTTAACTTCTTTGGGCCTGATCCAGAGCAACGACCGCAAGCGAGCGTACGACGAGCGTATGCGAAAATTCTGCGAAAAATTCGCAACGCGCATGCCCAGTATGACAGCTTCCGGTCGCCCGAGCGTCATGAGCGAATAGCGGGCGTATTGTGAGCGTATTTTTCGCTCGCGGGGCGTGCGTTCTTTACGATGGTCGGCTGGGCGCCCGTTTTACTACAGGGAGGCGGGGATAGCCATTTAAATTGTACAGTATGGGCGTGCTAAGCCCGTACGCTCAGCGTATTTTCTGCGAATTTTCGTACGGGCGACGGTCGTACCCAGTGTAGGGTATAGGCGTCGTAGGCAGGTACTTTACTATGGGAGTGTTAGGGGCGTGTATG
>WWET01002325.1:91182-108058 GCA_011038615.1 Limnodynastes dumerilii
CAGACATGGAGGCTGGACATTACAAGGGGCAGACATGGATGCTGGACATTACAAGGGGCAAGCATGGAGGCTGGACATTACAAGGGGCAGACATGAAGGCTAAACAAATAATATAGAGGCAGATGTGGAGGCTGGACATAATAATAAGGGGCAGACATGGAGACTGGAAACAGGGAGGAGACATATGGAGGCTGAACATAATAATAATAATAATAATAATAATAATAAGGAGCAGACATGCAGATAGGACAAATAGAGGGGCAGTTATGGAGGCTGGACATATAAATCCTGGACAAATAATAAGGGGCAGATATATGGATGGCAGGCCTAATAATAAGAGACAGACATATGGATGGTTGTCAAATAAGAGGTGCAGGCACTAGACCCACTGGTCTGGGCGTTGTAAGACACACCCACTTTCCCAGACACGCCCACTTCTACCAGGCTGCAAATTTTTTTTACTGGAGTTTAATTTTGGAGTTACACTGGAGTTACAAATTAAGTATATCTAAAGCAACTATTGTGAACTTACAACATATTCTCCTCTTTTCATCCACAGGTAATTACCATTACCCCCTTAAAGGCTGTGCAAGTTTAACTATATTGCCATCCATGACCTCTTAATTTCTAACTCCTTCAACCTTCTCGCCATCACTGAAACCTGTCTCTCAACCTCGGATACTACTTCCCCCGCTGCCTTCTCCTTTGGCAGGCTCTCGTTCCTGACGGTGGTGTGGGCATCCTCCTCTCCCCTTCCTGCACAATTAGCATCTATATCCCTGAGCCCTCTCTCACTTTCACCTCCTTTGAGGTCCACTGCATTTACATCTACCGACCCCCTGGTTCCCCCTCCAAATTAATTGATAACTTTGGAGCCTGGTTCCCCCACTTTTTGTCTTCTGACCTCCCCACACTTATCCTAGGTGACTTCAACATCCCCATTGACAACCCCTCAGACCCCTGCACCACAAAACTTCTTTGTCTTTCCTCTTCCCTTGGCCTATCACAGTGGACTGCAGCTGCCGCCCATAACCTGAGCCACTCCCTTGACCTCGTATTCTCACGCTCATGCTCTTTTGTCTGACTTCTCCATCTCTCCGTTCCCCCTCTCTGATCATCATCTTATCTCCTTCTCCCTCTCTTCCTCCCTCTCTCCTTCTTTGTCATCCAAATGTATTCTTTCCAGAAAGAACCTCAATTCCCTTGATGTTGCGGCTTTCACCTCTTCCTTAGATCCCCTCCTCGCACCCATTTCCACCATGTCCTGCCCCAATCTAGCCACCTCTCTTTACAACAATGCCCTCTCCTCCGCCCTTGATGCTGCCTGCCCTCCCTCCTCTGTTTCCCTTTGACGCAACAACCCTCAACCCTAGCACTCCCCACTCACTCGGTTCCTAAAGAAATGCTCCCGTACTGAAGAGCCTCTCTGGAGGAAGTCACGTTCTCTTGCTGACTTTTTCTACTTCAAGTTCATACTCTCCTCTTTTAGCTATGCTCTCGCCCTTGCCAAACAATCTTTCTTTAAGTCCCTCATCCTCTCCCAATCGTCTAACCCCCGCTCCCTCTTTGCCACCTTCAACACTCTTCTCCCCCCCTCCTCCCCCTCCCTCTCTCCATATCTGCTGCTGTCTTTGCCACCTTCTTTATTTCAAAGTTTGAATCCATTAGGAGCTCCATCTCCTCTACCATCACCTCTCCTCCACCTCAATCTCCACCCTCTCATCCCCTGCCTAGCCACCCTCCAATGTCTACCTTCATCCCTATCTGAGCTGAAGAAATCAACTCACTTCTTTTGTCATCCCCTCCTTCAATGTGCCCACTTGATTCCATCCCCTCTAATATTCTCCGGTCTCTCCCTCTATCAAACTGCTCTCATCTTGCCCACCTCCTTAACTTATCCCTCTCCTCTGGTGTCTTCCCCTTCCCCTTTAAACATGCTTGTGTCTCCCCCATCCTTAAAAAAACCTAACCTTGACCCCACTTCACCCTCCAACTATCGACCCATCTCTCTGTTGCCCTTCGCCTCTAAGTTGCTTGAACGGCTTGTTTAAAAGCGTCTAATCGGCTACCTTGACGTCAACTCCATCCTGGACCCTCTCCAATCTGGCTTCTGCCCCCTGTATTCCACTGAAACTGCCCTGACTAAGGTCACAAATTATCTCCCTTCTCATCCTCCTGGATCTTTCGGCAGCCTTTGAAACTCTTGATCACCCTCTCCTGCTTCACACCCTTTGCTCCCTCAGCCTCTCTGGCACTGTCCACTCCTGGTTCTCCTCCTATCTCTCGCATCACTCCTTCTCTGTCATAACCCCTAGCTCTTCCTACCCTACTACTCCTCTTCCCGTTGGTGTGTCCCAGGGCTCAGTCCTTGGTCCCCTTCTGTTCTCGCTCTAAATAAAAGGGGCAGGCACTAGACCCACTGATCTGGGTGGTGTAAGACACACCCACTTTCCCATACATGCCCACTGGGCTGTACAAGGCACAAACCCTATACCATGCTGCAAAATTTTATCCCTATTTCAAATTCTCAAATGTTGGGAGGTATGCATAGGCTATGTCAGGAATTTGGGTGTGGGTTGGTGCCAAGAACGGCCCTTTTTCAAAATCCGGAGAAAAAGATAAATATCAACAAATATCCACCTGCTTAAGAACAGATCGATAATCAACAACCTTTTAATATTATATTAAAATAGATCAATTGCTCAATAATAAAAAAAGAATATTTTCTTATGACACTCAGAACTTCTCTTCCCAAAAATATACAAAGTTCATATTAGATAATATTGGATTAACATATGAGTAACCCTTTGATGAGCGCAAGAAATAAATTAGATTAATAACTGTTTCAAACAAAAATATGTTTACGTGTACAAGTATTCACCTGAGATCGCAATTAACTTTGAGAGTTGTGCATCCCCCCTAGACACCTGTTCTTCTAATATCTATCTAAACAAACAGGGCTTTGTTCACTTCAAAGTTCAAAAACACTTTCCTACTTGACTTGCATATTTGCAAAACACAACACTGTGCACATTTTAAATAATAAATAAAAAATTCTAATAATAATGCACTGGATATAGCTCTGAGTGCAGCAACAGAGAAGATCCCCACTGGATTCTAGCTTCCATGGCCAACCCAGATCCGTAATGGAAGTGTGATGTGTGCAAATGCGTACTTGCAGAATGTGGTCTTGTTCTGCTCCCCCATTTTGTAAAGGTCTAAAACAGGTCCATTATTAACCATCCCCCTCATACTTGTGTGCAAGGATAGTTTAAAAATTATTAACCTTCCTAAAAATTACATCTGATATCTCTGAAAGTATCTTCCTCAATGTATGATCCATTTAAGCAATCTATTTTTCTCTAGTTCATGATAGATATACACAGAACAAACTCCTTCTCTCTTTTTTTGTCTTATACCTTAGTCAATGCTTTTTGTGTAAAAAAAAAAAAAAAAAAAACTACATGACAAACCAAAAAGTAAACAAAAACATACAAAGCACCCCTGTTTGGCACTTTTTACAGCCCCCCTATACATTTTCAGCCCTTACTGCAGCCGCCTCATAAGTTTCAGTCCTTATTATAGCCCCCTATAATTTTTCAGCCCTTATTGCAGCCCCTCCCTCATAAGTTTCAGTCCTTATTACAGCCCCCATATATTTTTTTTTTATAATTGTGCCCCTTGTAATGTCCAGCCTCCATGTCTGCCCCTTTAATTCCAGCTTCCATTGTCTGCCCCTTTTAATGTCCAGTCTCCTTTATCTGCCCCTTTTAATGTTCAGCCTCCATGTGTGCCCCTTGTAATGTCCTGCCTCCATTGCCTGCCCCTTTTAATATCTAGCCTCCATTGTCTGCCCCTGTTAATGTCCATCCTCCTTTGTCTGCCCCTTTTAATGTCCCTTTTAATGTCATTATGTTGTGGAACTGCTCACCAGAAGAGGAGTCTAACCGAGGTCTGGTTTTCACTGTTTGATGTTGGGTATAGATTTTGCTGTATACACTAAGCAGATAATGACCCCTTGTGTAGCAATGAAGGAAGTTATTAAAAGTAAAGTCCTGATAACTTGGCATGGATTACAGAAACAATGGTTTGCATAACAGCACCCCTAGAATTTTCACTTGCTGTTCTGTTATTTGCAAGTGTCACTGGATCAGGTTCACAATGTACAATGAAATCAGCTTAGCATATTATGACAAAATAGCTATGACATGAATATGGGCAGATCGTCCATGATTTTTGTAAGTTGATCAATAAGAGGCATTTATTGGAGCTGCTTTAAATGAATTCTCAGAGAATCACAAATATGTGAGTTAAATGATTTCCATTTTGATAACCCATTATAACTTGCAAATTCAACATTTGTCTGGGAAGGGCACACTATTTACTGTATATAGTATGCCATCCCATAATCTAGGTATACTATGTGCTATCCTCAGACCCCTATTATACCCCACATGGATTACAAGCAATGGATAAACACTTTTCATAATTCTGCGCTTGACACTGCCTTGCCAGCAATTTCTTTAACACTTCTCTGCATGTCTCTTTCATTTATATACTCTGACATCCCATTTCATTCCCAGGTGATTTTAACATCTCCATTAATAACCCTTCTTCTCCTGATTGGCCCGAGTCTGGGTTAAGTATTACGTGCAGCGCATATGTAATTCCCCTGTCTGGAAGGTTGTACGCATGCGCACAATCTTTTTACGATGTCATAACAGTTGGCACGCATACGTTATGTACGCTGGGTGTTATGTAAAAGGGGCTGTCCCCCCTTTTACAATAGTCGTATCTCTGCCGTGAAGGTGGTCGTAAAAGTTAAGGTAGGAATCTGGACACGTAAATGTCCAGATTTACTACCGAGAGCGAGGAGTGCAGGGAGTGTGCACTCCCCGCTACTACCATGGCCATAATGACCTCACACACCCGTAAGGCACGCGTAGGTCATCATCTGACTCGATGTCCCTAAACTGTTCTCCTCTCCCAGAAAATATTTTTTTATTCACAAAGATAGCAACGGCCTTGACCTTGCATTCTACAAACTATGATTGAGAGTAAAATAGCATGTGCAGAAAGCAATAAAAAAATAGGGTATAGACCTGGAAGGGAGATGCAGCCTAGTGGGTAATGGTGAGGTGATCCTGCAACTCCAAGGTATTAAAGTGTGTAATTAGAAAATAATTTACTAGATAAATGAATAGATTAATTGTTTTGAGGCTGCTCCCAAGGCGTGGAGTCTAACTGTGGCCTGGTCTTCACTACGGCCCCTGATAGTGGGGATAGGCTTATGCAGCAGGACACCCAGCAGGTCACAATTCCTGGAAGGCAGCCCCAGGTGTAGCTAAGCACTAATAACCAGACAGGAGTGATATGATCAACAGTGTTTATTAGTGGACACAAAGTAATACAGACAACAGGTGAATTTTGAACTAGGAGCAACACTAAGAATACTATAACAGCGGAGGAAACAAAACCATATAAGGCTATAAATACTACATATACTATCAGAAATCAGAAGGAACACTAAACACAAAGCTGGAGTAACTGCAAACACTAGATACTGGGGTATAGAGATGAACTGTAAACAAAAATGTAAGTATGTAAATACAAACAGAAATCCAGACTACAGAGCAGGCTATATGCAAGAATATAAGAAACAATGGAAAGCAAGGATTCAAGGAACATAAATACATACAGACAGAAGGTAGCAAGAAGCATACATACATACACACTCACACCAGGTCCTCAGGATAACAACTACTAATGACCAGCAAACTCTGTAAAAGGAAGTCCTATATGTGCAGGTAGAGCAGGTGGAAGATAATTAATTAAACGTCCAACAGCAGCCTCTAGGGGTTTGTCAAGATTAATTTCCATGAAGCACAAAATTGTCCAAGATTGCCCCTTGCGATGAGACAGGATATTAAACATCCACAAGATGTAACAATTATAAATGAACAAAAACAGAAAAGGTGAAAGAGCAGGTGGAAGATAATTAATTAAACGTCCAACAGCAGCCTCTAGGGGTAGGTCAAGATTAATGTCCATGAAGCACAAAATTGTCCAAGATTTCCCCTTGCGATGAGACAAGATATTAAACATCCACAAGATGTAACAATTATAAATAAACAAAAACAGAAAAGGTGAAAAATAATATCAATCAAACAAATTAATGATAAAAACAAAATAGGTTGCAGCTAAACATATATGATAAGACCAGACTTAAATACTTTGTATAATTAGCTGATCAGGATAAAGTCATAGTAGAGAGAATACTGCAGAATGTAATGAAACTTCAGGTACACAGTCCAGAAAAATGATCTGTGCTGTCCTACACAGAGTGCTATATTGCACTGCATTTATATTTATATTTATGTATTTATTTATTTCAATGAATGACAATGGTATAATCACAAAGTAGATATCTGCTTTTTGACTGTGTAACATGCATTACTATTAGTCTCTCTCAGTTGCTGCAGTAATTAGAGTCTAATATTTGTATTTCAGTAAAACCATGGTGCTTCTAGTATTTCTGGGAACTAGGGAATCCACCAGATTTTAGTTTATAAGGTTTGCTAGTCTAGTCTAATGTCTGTGTTTAGATTACACAGTAGACTGAAGTAGGGGTATCAGAAAATTGCAGAGGGGGTATCATTTTGTGGCCTCATTTTATGTGCCTCACAGTCAGTCAGTCTCTATCTTTCTCTGCTTCTCTCACCTCTCTTGCTTCTCTCACCTCTCTTGCTTCTCTCACCTCTCTTGCTTCTCTCACCTCTCTTGCTTCTCTCACCTCTCTTGCTTCTCTCACCTCTCTTGCTTCTCTCACCTCTCTTGCTTCTCTCACCTCTCTCGCTTCTCTCTCTCTCTCTCTCTCTCTCTCTCTCTTTCTCTCTTTCTCTCCTAACTGTTGTTCTGTGCTGTAAAGTAAGTAAGCAAATAAATAAATAATATAAAAAGATGCATGCCATTAGAAAGACAATGTCTAATCATTCGGAAAACAAAACTACTACCTGCTGGAAAGGTTCCTTTGTTGATTGAAATCTCTAGTTTGCTTTCCTTCAGTAGTCAAAATGAATACATATAATAATGAACCATTACATCTGTTAACATGCCCTGTAGATAGTCTTCTGAAGAGCAAAACTTAAAATCCACCTCAGTGTTTCCAGTTCAGTGACATGTAAATATTGTAAACTACTGTAGTGCGCATTATTTAAAAAGAAAACCTAAACAAAAATCATGTGTTGGATGTGTCACCTTGACATATGATTCAAAATAGCAATACAGGAATACTGAAACCAATGACCTACTGTATTTTTCTATTTAGTTACAGATGCTAAACACACTTTTCTGGAACTGTCCCGTAAGGCAGCCTTCAAACTTACTGAGATTTCATCTCACAGTCATATTAGGCCATAATTACCCACAACAATTCATAATAGTCATTTCTTCTCTTTAGGTATCAGTGAATGAATTCCTTTCTTGGTTATTGTTTTGCCTTTTATCTACCTTAAAACTAGAGAACTAAACAAATAGTACAAATATTTTTTATTATGGAAACAAAATGCTGAATTGCTATAAAATGCTACAGCAAAACTAAACCTGCCATTTCATCCATTTGTTTATGTTTTCTATTTCAAATATCTGCTGTAATATCTATTTATTTAGGAATGTTTCTAGAGAGTGTAAAATATCTTTATGCTTTGACGGCACAAAAAGCTGCCTAGCATTTGCAATTTTCATGTTTCTCTCGCATTAGATTTTATTAGATTTTTCGAGAGATACATGTTTAGCATCAACAGTGAGCTTTATAAAAAGTTGTATTAATCTTTTGTGATCAATATATTTTAAGAACTACTTTAATGCATAACTACTACTATAATGTAGTATACACTTTACCTTTGATTTTACCCTCCCAACAAAACCACCTTTTGCATTCCAGAACGTTTTCTTTTGCAATCCACTGTAAAGAACAAAGAGTACTGACCAGAGAGTTTCCATTTTCCAGCACTTACTGAACATTTCCTCCAGGGACAATTTCTGAAGGGAAGACGGATAGCAAGAACAGATGCTTATTATGAACAAGCTGTTATGTTATAACAACAAACAAACTGTAAATAGAGGGGATGACCCACTGAAGGTGAAAGAGATTAGCCAATAAGGTGGACAAATAGACCCTGTTACACATAGAAGATCATTTAAAAACAGAAAGAGTTGTATTGAAAGTTGTGTGAATGAAATCACATTTTGCTGTTTAAAGTAGATTCTTGATTTTAAAAAAAAAAAAAAAAAAAAAAAAAAAAAAAAAAAGAGTCCCAATTAGTTATTCAGCTTAAGTATTTTTTTCTTTTACAAAGGCTATGCAACTTTTAAAACCAATTCATTGGCATTGGCATTAATAGTATCTTCATCAATGTTAACAAGTCAGAGGGTGGCCATAATTAAGTGATTTCTGGTTCTTTTTTTAAATTTGGGATTGGGTGAAAATTGCGTGGAGTGGAGCACCCACACCAAGACTCAAAGGGGGCTTACCTAGATGGCAATAGGGCCTAAATGGCAGATTGGCAATATGTTGTGGGTGTAGATCCATAGTACTTTGATAATACATGATATGTGGCACAAGGTAGTATAACAAATTAGAGAGAACAAAAATGTACAAAAATATTCTAGTACAAAATAAAATTTTGCATCGGATAACAATCAATAGGATTAGTAAGTCCTGATTTACGCAGCTCTTTTAAACTTGGACACCACTTCTGTATACCTTTTTATTTAGAGTAGCGTGTCCAGTCACTCTGCTTTATCTGTCATTTCTACTTTGCTTTTATTTTAGTTGGTATATTTTCAGAGACTGTTGAATTTTACACCATTTGTTCTGATATTAACAGTGAAAATCCTAATAGTTATAGTGTAATGAAACCCCTTTTTGATGTAGTGTTTGTGTGAATTCTATGACACATAGCAGCATTAAAGGTCAATATAAACAGAGAAATCCTTCACATACTTTTTAAATATAAGTTTTATATATCATTGGGCTCATCATACTGCATAATAAAATAATAAAAAAATAAATTGTATGCCTCCATTTCTGTGCTGAAGGGTGAATATTATTGTATTTCTATGAATTTTTCTATTAAAGGTACAAAAAATCCTATGTGCAATATGGGTATTTAGGATTTAAAATAAAGGAATTGTAACAAATTATGTATGTAAAAAGTGGAAGCTGCTGTGATAAAGGAGCACATCACATGGAGGAAAGTCAATTTCTATTATTTTCTAGCAGGCAGACAGCATAACAGGTCAGCAACATCACCAACAGCAAGTTGTTCTTGTAGTGCAGCACACAAGTGTCACAGCATAGTTCACACGACTCTTTAGGTGTTCCAGTGGTCCCTATCATACCCCAACCCTTGGGCAGCTATTCCACCTTCAAGATTCCTGACCCTCTGTCTTTAAAACAGGAGAGCACAGGTGCTGTTGATTAGCCCAAGCCTGATCACACCCAGGTTCTCTGCTGCTGCTCTAAAACCTGGTCAGGATTCTCCACATCATTTTCATGTGGAGGTATGCTGTCTCTGTCACACTCCACATTACTTTCATGTGGAGGTATGCTGTCTGTGTCACCTTTTAAATATTTTATTATTCAAATTTGAATAACTTTGAAAAAGATAAAACCACAGTGTACTTTTATAGGATAAAATAAGTTTTTTATGTAAACTTTTAATGTATCTTATACAGAAAGGGAGAAATAGTATGGCACCCTTCTATGAATAAAGAACCTATATATACTGTGAAATTATTTGAAAGTGATAATGGGCCAGATCCTAAGCTAAGTATGCTAGCGTATTTACGCTAGCCGAGGCCGTAATTTCACCCATTTGTAATTACTGCACATGCATGCGGCAGATGTTATGCCAGGTAACTCCTAACGTATGTACGAACGAAGGGGCGGGGGGCATCAATACGACACCCATAATTATGCTTTGGAGGCGGAGGGGGGCATTTAAATCGAACAGTATGGGCTGGGTTTATCCATTACGTACATCAGTACTTACGATAGGAAAAGTTAAGGCAGGGTTTGGGCAGCGTAAAATGGCTAAAGTACGTACCAGCGAAGGGAGTGCCTAGTGGAGTACATAGTAATTACGCTAGTGTAAATACGCTACGCGTTGTAACGTAACTAGCCCGTAGGTCTGGATCTATCCCAATATGAATTGGCATGTAGCATTGTTTATACCATATTTAATAAAAATATGATTTCATTTGAATTTAGATGAAATATTTAAATAATAAATAATAAAATAATAAATAAAAAGAATAATTTTAACTAATAAAACATAAAAAAAGAATGCTATGCTCAAAATTTTTTGCACCCTTATCCTAATAGTTTAAAAGTTTGTCCTACTATCCTAAACAAATTGCTCCAGCTACTGTATCTCAATTTTGATGGAGGCCATTTTCACACTGTATGTTTCAGCTCTTTTCATCATTGTTCCATGAAGCCCATTTAAAAAACATCAGATGGTGCAATCAGATCCTGACGTACTTTGATCTTAGAGCTCAGCTTGTATCTCATTAGAAGTTTTCTTGGTACTTTTACTGGCATTCTCACTATACTTTTGTTGATATTAATTGCTTGAGGTTTATATTCCTCTTGTAGCCATGTGCAGGGAAGATACTACAAGCTCACTGAAGTCACAAGAATATAAAGCTACTTGGAGGCGGTTTTATAGGACCATATTCACACTTAAGTAAGTGCATAATCTCTGTGCGTATTTTTACCATCAGTCAATCTGCTCATGCCCAGAACACAAATATATGCACAGAAATCATGGCTCACATACACAGACAGCTGACTTAGGACTGATTCAGGCATTGGCACGGAATGAGTTCTCCATAGGTGGCTAGAGGGCAAGACTCTCAATGCAAATGAGCTGCACAAAGGCTACAGTACAGTATGGGAGTTAGGACTGATTTACAAGTAGGAGTGCCTTGCGTAAATTAACATACGCACAGGAAAAGTAAAGGTAGCCTTCGACCACTCATAAGTTGATGAACCCTATTGTTTAGTGTGAGTGGGCTGGATAGTTAAGTGCTTGAACTTAGTTACTCCTGGACTAAACCATGTTAATTTAAGAGGGATTCAAATTAATTGTATTCTTTGTATGCAAAGATATATCTTTGAATTGCTTACTGCACACAGATACTGACCAGCTTTACTATCACACTGTTATTTAGACTTGGTATAGGAAACATCTCCTCATATCTCTAACACTGTTTGCAACAGATGAAATATGACTCCCCTGAAATCAACATGGTTTAGCCCAGGAGTAACTAAGTTCAAGCACTTAACTAGGTCTGGATCCAGCCCAGTGTGAGGCAATTTACTTAATTAAGGCCACACCTGCTGCATGTTTTTAATAAATAGATGCGTTTTTTTAAATGAAACAAATAAAGGCTAGTTTTTAAAATTCTATGCTGATTTTACACTTTGCGCAAGACTTTAACCTTTTAAAAGTTGACATTTTTTTGTTTTACTTTTTTTTCAGGTTTTTTTTTCTCCCAAACACCTTTAGATTTACTTAGTTAACTGTATTGGTTGTTTGTGTTGATTATTTTATTTACATTTTCATTGTTAAAACTTTCTATATGTAGTGGATCATTGTATTTATAACTTCATGCAGTATGCATTTATATGTTTTGTTAAGTATGTTATTTCTTTTTGTATTTTAAGTTATATTTTTAATGTTACTTTTGGTTACATATGTTAATGAGAGTATAAACAACAATAAAAAATATTAACTTTTCAGAATTATCAGAGTGTTAAGTTACATAGCTTTGAATTATAACCAAATTTAAGCAACTTAATTAAGGCCGCACATACCTAAATATACACAGCAAAGACCTACATCTTTACGTAGCAGTCCTGACACAGGGGGAGTGGTTAATTGTGTTCTTTATTTTCTCTGAATCGGTATTGTAAATTTTTATAGTTAGGTAAGTTCATAGTTTTACTGTGGCCCTGATCCACAACTAACGTCCGCCGCTATAGTTACAGCAGGTGTATGCTGTTTAGCCGATCTGCGCATGCACCGGGCAGATGTTGCCCGGCGTAACTAGGAAAAACCCTAGTTTAGGATCGGGCGTCCCTTAGTCTAGGGTAATTATGGTGGAGGGGACGTGCCAAGCCTACGCTCACTGTAATTACGCTAGAGTTAGGGAAGGTAGGCGGGGGGAGGTAGGGAGATAAGGCAGGGAGGGCAAGGTTTAGAGATTACGCCCCGGGTCCGGGCGTAATTATACTCTGTTACACTGGCTGAAGTTAGGGTAGCCTTCAGCCGGCGTAACAGAGTGTAATTACGGCCGGACTGGGGGAGTGTCAGGGGGAGTACATGTAGGTTATGCTGTACGTTAGTACACACAGCGCAGCAGCGTAGGTCTGGATCAGGCCCATAGTATCTTAAATATGCTCATATACAATTTTTTTAAGATTAGCTCAAACTACTCTCTCTCCCCATGTATTTTCAATCTCTTCTAAAGGTTGCTTACAAGTCTGTTTAAGTTATTTTAGGAGAAAACCAAAATCATTTATTTATTTTCAGTTTCTTTGTTTTATTCTATTTCATACCAATGTCAAGAGTAATAAAGCATTGTTTAATTTAATTGTAAGGGAAGTAACAAATTTGTCCACATTCTTTAAGATTTAGGACTTTCTTTTTTCACATGCTACTTATTTATTGACTTTTATGTAACTTCCTAGAATTCTACATTTTGGTTGGCTACTTATTATTGCACTTACCATTATCAACCCATTATTTTTTCTCATTTGTCATTCTCTTGCCCACCAGCATTTTTGTCATACGTGCAACTTTCTGTCAAATACTATTCTCTTGCCCACTGTTTATCACATATATTTACCTTGCTCTTTTTTTTTCTTATATGTATAGCAGCACTTTCCTTATTCTAGTGGAATGGGTGGTGCATGATTCTAGTTATCTAGTTATACAGTGGGCTGGGATGCAGTTTGGAACTAAATCCATGGGGGGGGGGTGGTTTAATTCAGGAAGCCCTTTGTAACCATTGATTTTCAAGATGGATCCCATAGACACTATAAGACATAAGTAACAGTGTATTTATTGAAGGATAAAAACAGAGTGGAAGTTGCTCAATCAATTTATAAGTATATGTTAAACAGGTGTGTGAAAGGCAGGGGGTTAATCTGCTTGCAACAGAAACAAAAGGAAAGAAAAGCCCCAGCACACTGCCATAAACCAGTAACAAACTCTACTGTTCTATCTGTAAAATAAAACACAGAAATGTTCGTTACACATATTTGATCAAATATGGGATAAGCCACCAGCCACCGTCAAGGCCTTTCTGAATATGGTGGTCCTAACTCTAAAATTGAGAGTCCCAATGTTGGGTCCCATATATATGTTTATAAATTGAGAGCCAACTTACCTAGGAGACACCCCTTAAAGTCTCCAAAATGGCTGCTGTGAAACAGCTCTCCCTCTCAGCAACTGCTCCCAGACATGCCCTTATTGAAGGAGCAGTTACTGGAGATGGCTGGTTTAATAAAAGGGGATTAACTCAATATGGTAAAGGAGAGAAGGGCGGAGCATAAATCAAAGGCAACATTCACAATGATAACACAAATTAGTGTTCACACGGGTAATGTAAAATGACTGCCACAATCACAGCAACCTGATTCTTTCTCCCACACTGCATTCACTCTCACACAGTGCAGGAAATGTATTCATAACAGTAACAATATTAACTATGGAGCAATTGGCGTAACAAATAGAATAGTAATGTTTGTGCTCTTATAGGACTGTTAGTAACGTGGATTACATATAACTTTAAGTCTCTGTTCAGTATTTGTTGATCTCAAATGTTCATTTTGTCCCCAAGACAGTTTCAAGTGTGACAAAAGGAGGTTTTGTTTTTTTATTGAGTAGTCTTTTGCAAGTGTAGTACAGTGCTTGGTGTTCACCATTTAGCTCTTTCCAATAGAGTGGCTACACAACTAGCCTGTCAGAAAGTCTAGTTTTGTTAGATATTCATTCAGCTCACCTGCAATTCACTTGGTTCACCCTCAGGCGGATTGGTCTCAGGGTATTACAGGGATATTTTAGGATAGTGCACTATGCCCAGGGTAAGTGTCTATTTTCTCATTTATCTTCTATCTTTACAATCTTCTCCTCTCACAACTCTCTTTGTCTTTCTCTCTCTCTCTCTCTGCACTTTTGACAGTACATTGGGCTCTATTTATGGACACCGCATAAATCTGGGGAGTGATAGTGATCCAGGCTCGCTTATCATCGCAGCGAGCCTGGCCCTATCACTCCAAAATGAACTCTGTAAATAGAGCCCTTTATCTCTTCTACTGTACCATTCCTCCTAGCCTAGAGACTGGGTTGTATAGCACAAGGCACCCTAGATACACATGCAACTCCCTTATTTTCACAACACATTGTAGTCTACACCTTCAGTAACCTCAGTATCTGCACATAAAGGTGTAGTGTGTAAACATTGATTTACATTCAACCTTCTTTATTGTAAAAGTGATCAATTAAGAAGACAAAATGCAACAAATGGCTAAATATAATTCATCTTGGTTCACTTATATGAGGATCTGAACAAGAGTAAAACTCATGCTGACATTGATGAGTATGTTCTCTTGTGAGAAACAACCAGAATTACACTTTGTTACACATGTATATGTTTGCCAGTATATACATCACTGGATATGTCAGGTAAGCTGATCAAAAATAAAAGAAAATCTGTGTTATATGCAGTGTTTTCAGTTGTGCAATGTACTGCATAGCTCTGAAAATACGCTAAATGAGAGTAGATAGTCACAAGTGTAAGATACAGTGATGCTTATTTATACCTTTCCCAAAAGCAGGGACAATGATGGTTGGAAATTGCATCCATAGCAAACTCACCTGCTGGGGAAATTTGAATAGGGAGGGCTTCAAAAATTATAAAAAGTTTGTTTTTACCAATTAGCTGCTACTGGCTTCCTGCTGCGGTCAGACAATGGAGCTGGCATCACCCATTCAATGTCCTACAAAAAGAGTGTATGACTCATCCTATGAATTGAATTGGTGATGTCAACTAAAGAGTGTATAACTCATCCTGTGAATTAAGTGGGTGATGTCAGCTTCACTGTCTAAGCCAGTAGCTGCTAACTGATAAATAAACAAACCTTTAAAGATTACTAATGGGCTGCAATCTAGCTTCCCTACTGTGTTGGGAAATCAGCATCATGACTGAGAAAGGCTTATCTAAGCCTAGCTGTATACCATAAGCATATCTTAAGGGAGGAAAGCTCTATCACCGGCAACTAAATATCTCCAATTCCCCAACTGGTGAGACCCTATGTATCAATTTATGTTTCTATTAAGACATTGGGCCTGATTCAGATTTCCGTGTGACTTACATACGCACAGAGATCTGTAATTAAGCACACTCCTGGCACTCCCCTCCTTCTTACGGAGTTCTGGACACTTAAGGGTTTAGAACTCTACCTTAACTTAATCGCAGAACAGCCTCTCCCCACCCCTGCCACTTAATGCAGGCCCCTTTCACGGAAGTTCTTCCATACGGAAAAAAATCCCTTTCAACACGTAATTTTTTTAGCAATCCTCTTTTTGACAATCAGTAAAACAAAGAAGAAAACATCAATGAACATTAGCAAACACTTGTGGATTTTGCAATTGAAATAGAGGGGGTGAGTGAGGGGTAGAGGAAGTCAGAGGAAAAGAAGGTGGTGAAGGGAAGAGTAAATGGGAAGAGTCACTTCTGGTAAATAGCTAACTTAATTTCTCCCTTGAATTTGTAAAAGTAAACGCAGTTGAACAAGTCCTTGTGGGTAGGAAGTTCTTTCAATCAGAAATATCAAAAGGTCTATTTTTGTAAAGCTAAGCAACCAGGAGTATCCAGCACATCCTCACCTGGGACCAGATTTACTAAGCTGCGGGTTTGGAAAAGTGGAGATGTGCCCATAGCAACCAATCAGATTCTATTTCTCATTTAACTATTGCATACTAGAGAATGACAGCTAGAATCTGATTGGTTGCTATAGGCAACATCTCCACTTTTCCAAACCCATAGCTTAGTAAATCTAGCCCCAGATCTTAGATATCCTGCTCAGTGATCCATCTCTTAAAACTAGGTGAGGTCTATGCAAGGTTGCAATGCCATATTAAGTGTAATACCACCATTTCCTCTTTGGGTACACTAGGATATCACCTAACTCCTACAAGGGGTGAATGCAGCCACCAACCACCAGTCAGCGGATGTATGAGGGACCCCCGAGATAAAAAGTCCATCTGTAAGCCATAATCATTGGCATATAAGTGTAGCTGGCCCCGTTGCACACACTGCACCAAAATCTATGTTTTTACAGTAATTATGCTTATTTTTTATTTTCTATGTGCAGGTGTGGGGTAAGGGTTTTCTCATAAACATATGAACACATAGTTCAGGCCATCCAAATATTCTCACAGTAGTGGTAGTGACACAACCCATCATAATTCTTGTCATCCAAGCAATGACACCTCAGTCACCACCTGTAGACAATCTGCACAACAGGGTCATAAAGTCCAACATGACTTATTCCATTAGATACAGGAGGCTCTACTTCTCAGTTTCAAACTGTCAGTTATTATGATAACCACAAATTGTTTTTTAAATATCAGCAGGGCCGGATTAAGGTCTGTGGTGGCCCCATGGCAACTAAATCGTGGGGGGCCCATGCTTCACATTAATATACAGCAAATGTAATTAAGTAAATACACACGTGCACACATAAAATGGTAGTCAGAGAGGGCACTTAATGTTACTTTCAAAAAAATAAAAATAAATA
>WWET01002325.1:108698-122200 GCA_011038615.1 Limnodynastes dumerilii
GGGTGCATGATAATAATACATTAAGCTGTGTTAAGAGCCCAGGAAGGGGTCTGCTTGTGGAATTTCTTTCGAGTGAGGGGAGTGGTCACCCATCGTCCACATGGAAGACTTGGTCCGGTGGTGGAACTGGCATCAGATCAACACTGTCATTGTGTTCTGGGCTATGATTACAGCACGGAGAGAAGTCTAGATCTGGTCCAATGTTCTTAGCAGCAAGGTTCATTAACTGTCCTCTGGTAGGCAAATTTCATGTCCTCAGGGTTCCATCGTTGAAGCCACACACGGGTGTGGAGAAGACTATTGATACAACCATCATCAGGGAAAGAAGGGGAATTGTGGACATTGTGGAAGAGCCCTCAAGGACCACAATCCAGTTAAGAAATAATAGATCCCAGTCAACAGTATGTGAGGCTCGGAATGTAGTTGCCCATATAAAGGGCCCATTTTCAGAAATGATAAAGACAAAAGTTAATTTTGGCTGTACCATTGGCGATAGCTTTTTAATTATAAAAACTTACATTCTGGAATGGGTCCCAGGTTAAATGGTCTTATTTCGACAAGATACTCATTTTGGTTAGGGTAAGGTTATTGGACAGGAAGGGTTAGGGCTGCAGGACAGGAAGGGTTAGGGTTAGGCTCTGGACAGGGTAGGATTAGGGTGTATGAAAGGTAAGATTAAGGTTAGACTCAAGAGTGGGGAGGGTTAAGGTTAGGCTGTAGGACAGAGAAGATTAAGGTTAGGATTAGGCTCCAGAGAGGTAAGGGTTTAGTATAGACTACGGGATGAGGATAGTTAGGGAAGGGTTAGGCTTATAGAAGGGAAGGGTTAGGATGTGGGTTAGGGTAAGAGTGAGGGTTAAGGGAAAATACTAAATGTCGCAGTTGGAGCAATCTCGATGTCCATAATGTCTTGATTGTAGCTACAAAAAAATACCTGGGTATCGCAAAGCAGCACAATGTACCTGCAAACCACAGTTGTGAATGAGACTCACAGAGAAGCTAGACAATCATGGAGTATCTCAACGTATTTCCACAAGATACAGAAGATACAGAAGATGGGGCATAGAATCATTGGATTAAGCCTCACTTCTGCACTTCACCTATTAGGAAAATTAAGTTCCAGAAGTTCTTCAACCAACAGTATTCAATTCTATAATGCAGGTGCCATATTGAGCGATTCGTCAGATTTTTCCAGACTCTCTTACACTGACCTCTGGATATCTCTTAGGGATTTCTTAAACAATCTGTAAGTAGTTTAAAGTTTTCCTACTCCAGCTTCATCAAGTAAATGACTGTCCTTCAACTTTACACCCTCCTCCCCAACTGTCATATCTTGTTAAACAGCCTGAATTCAAAACTAATATCAGATGATCTTTCTTAAATCTCATAACTAGGAATACAAAAAATACAGTGTAAAATAAGACTTACTTCTTTAGGCATTTCTCTAGGGAAGAAAAAGTACGGGATTGATGCCAATGCAACTATAGAAGCACACACGATGAAGCCCAACCACCAGGCTCCGATCCAACGCGGGTCATTTGGTGTAAGAACTATTTCACCTATAAAGAGAACAAGGATTCATTCAGTAATCATTTGTGCACATGTACTTTTAAGAATGGACCTCTCATACAGCTCTCCCATCTAAGATGAATCTTTTGTGACATGGGGCCGGATCCTAAGGAACGGACGCTAGGGGAATTACGTACAGCTCGTACGTAATTCCCCTAAAATGAAGGTTGTGCGCATGTGCTCAACCTTTTTACAATGCCGTAACGGCCGGCATACGTAACATAAGTTACATACGCCGTGTCTTATGCAAAGGGGGCTTTCTCCTCCAGTACGCATGTTAACTAAAACTACATAACTAATTATTTTGGCAAAGGGTAGAACTCCCTTATTTCTGGATACAGACTTTTGCACATATAAATAACAATATATTATAATATATAAATAATATAAATATAAATAATAATTATAACCAGGATTTGGTCTTCGGTGATATATATCACAAAGATTATACAAGCACGTCTTCTCAAAGATATTTTTATGTATATTTTTCTATGTTTTTAGAGGTATTTGCTCTTGAATAAATTGAAAGTTTTTCTATTTAGTAGCTTTTGGTGCCGTTCTCTATACGACTTATTTAAGTCAACTTTACATTTATTCACATATTGACATTTGATCCACTTATTTAATTAAATTATCTATTTCTTAATTTTAATTTCTCAATTAATATCTGTAGCGCTGTTTCACATAGTTCTTTTATGAAAACTAGATTATAGCCTATTAGTAAATCATTAAAAGTTTGTTTATTTACCATTTAACAGCTGTTGTCTTTCTGCAGAGATCAAACAATGGAGCGGACATCACCCATTCAATTCACAGGAGGAGTCAGCTCCTGCAGGAAGTCAGTAGCTCATCTTTCCCCAGCAGGTGGCCCTGCCAGACATGGCAGGCTTTTCCCTGACCTTGGGAAAGGTGTAACTGAGCACAACTGTATGTATATGCAGATAAGGGCTTTGAATGAGGTCTTATAAACTATATTACTGTGTTGGTGTAAATCAAATGAATGATTTATGTGGATTTCTCTAAAATAGAATAAACAAATCCTTACTAGTATTTCTGTGTCTGACTCTGTCCTCATAAGGATTCACAAGCTTAGTGAGAATGAAACTCTGTTACAGTATATGATAATTAAAATGTTATCCTCATTTATAACCTTAGTTCTCAATATAGGCCGGATCCAGACCTGATAACGTCAGGCCACTTATGCACGCAAAGTGTGTAAGTGACATGAATTGACTGGAGCATGCGCCCTCCAGACGTTACGCTAGGGTTACTAAAGTAACCCAAGCGTAATAAGATTCGTACAGAACTTAGTTCCGTACGAGCCCATTTGCGAACAAATGGACTGTGCTTCCCCTCCGCCTGCTAAAGTGGGCGGGGGAAGCATGGTAATTGTACAATGTGGGAGGGGGCTCCCACACTGGTGCAGTTTAGCGGTCATATGGACCACTGATCCGCACGCTGGACTTAAGGCAGGCTTATGGTAGCGTAAGCTGCGATAAAGCCCACACGGGACAGGGGAGGGACAGGGGGCGTGCACTCCCCTCTCTCTGTCGGACGGACAGATACCCGCATGTATGAAAAGCGTGCTGGAGTCTGGATCCGGTCCATTGTTTTACAATTTCCGCACATTGGGCCTGATCCAGACCTACGCTCATGAAACGCTCATGTGCGTAGCTTATTTACGCCAGTGTACCCACAATGCACTCCCCTAGGCACTCCCCTCGGTCGTCCGTATTTATGCCGTCTTACGCCGACCAAACCCTACCCTAACTTTTCTGATCATAACTGTAGGTGTCCGTAAGCTGATTGTGTAGTTACAACGCTTAGCACGCCCATACTGCAAGATTTAAATGCTTCCCCCCGCCCTCGGTTCGTAATTACAGATTTCGTATGGCAGACACGCCCCCTTGAGCGTAAATACGAAGCTGTTACAATCAAGGCCCATCCGGCTCAGATTCTCAGACTGTAATGAGCGTAACATCTGCCCCACGCATGCGATGTAAGTATAAATGGCCGTTTTTACGCTTACGACCGCCATAAAAATGCACACGAGCGTAGGTCTGGATCAGGCCCATTCTGCCTAATCTGCAGCCCCCAGCTACATTCCAATTCCTAACTCCTGGCTCCATCCTCCTCTACAGACACTCTTTATTGCACTTAGGGCCACATTTATAAAATAGCTGCACTTAGGATTTATAAAATAGCGGTTTTTCCAGTGGTGCCAAACCGCTGGATTTACTATTGGGCTTTTTACCGTGTCTGCACCGGCTTCTGTAATCATAGCGCCAATTGTAAAAATAAAAAAATTGTCCTTTCTCTTGCAGCTTTGACACCACCATGATATACTAATAAAACAAGACAGCGCTTAAACCAAAACCTTCAAAAGGATGGTACCAATAGATGGCATTAATGAATGATAAAGACTGGCAATGGTATTGGATATATAAAATGTCAACCTTTAATTAGGAGCAAATAACAATTAAAAATACAATAAAACAGGACTCCAGTTGTACTAATATCTTACTACAAGCTCACTGCTTAATATTACCAAATATCATTATATGATTGGTTCATGCACAAAAAGATGTTAGTGTATTCCAGTTTCAAAAACTTCATAAATAAGGAAGGGTCTTGAAATTAACCACCATGATATAAGCCTGGACACTCCCTCTTTAACCCTTGATAGGGTTGTGAGCAGCTAAGTGAGAGGAGTTTGGATATTTTTTTATTGTTGGTTTTAGCCGTTATGCAGAGTTTTCTGGTGATCATTTTTTTTTTCTTGCTTTCTGATTATTCTTGTTTCTTGTTTTTGTTTCATGCAAGTTTTTTATTTATAAAATTTTCGGGATTTTATTGTTTTATTTGTTTTGTAAAATATTATTTGGAATTGTATCTTCTAATTATAGTCTGTCGTGTTTATTTATGTTGTGTGAGTGTGGTATGAGTGGAAAGCACTTGTAAGCCCCTTTGTATAGGCAGCAGCATTACATTACAATCACCACGTAAAACCACCTCTTTTTGTGTTGATAGTTTTGACTGTGGTTTTGATGGCTGTTTGCAAACAGTCACTTAATAAATCCAGTGGTTTGTATATTTCCAAATTGAAAAAAAATTCAGGATGGCGATTTCAAAACCGCTGGTTTTAAAAAGTGCTCATTTTTGTAGTTTTTCTGGAGGTTTTTTATTTTTAAATCTGTCCCTTACTGTTTGTTTATCTCACACACTCTCCATAATATCCTAGCAGAATTATCATATATACCTGATTCCTGGTGTTCTACCCCTTACTACTGGGGTTTTGCCTCTACTACTGCACCTTCTCCCTCATCTGCTGCATTCACAGGCTGCTTCCCTAGGTGCTGACCTTTTTTTACCTCACTTACTGATTTCTAATCTCTCCCATTTTGCTGCAATATTTTACCAGCTATTACATGATGGAAAGCAAAAATTTCCATCAGCCATTCTATAATTTCTCTAAACTTCAGCACCTATTTCTTGAAGTGCTTGATCGTACCATGATCCAATTTAAGCCATGCAGGCAGAAACCCCACTAGAATTTCCACATTTACATGTTTTTAGTAACGTTTCTTTCAAACGTCAGTTACAGTGGCGGCTGACGTCATCTCTTCTATAAAACACTACTGCCCCCTAGTGACCAAATGGTCATTAGGAGCAGCATAGAAGAAATAAGAGATAGAAGAAATAATTAAAATTGGGAAATCACAGATTGGTGTAATTTTTGTTAAGCTTAAATTAAAGTTTAGAGAAAATATTACGGGCCGTATTCAGACTTCCGTACTGCGATCGGAGCGCAAATATACGCACGGAAATCGCTGATAATGCGGTTCTCTGAATACGGCCCTGTATCCTGATGTAAAACATTAGATGTAAAATCGCAAACCTTATGGCGCCAACTAGATGCAGGGGCAGGTATACACCCTGCCAACATGTGTGTCATAAGCACTATATAAAGAGCTGTATTCCATCTGAACCAAGTCATGGGCGTATCTATAAAGGGGGAAGGTGGCCCTGTGGCTTTCATCCTGCACCCAATTCTCTGCATCCAGGGTTGGCAGAGGAAAGGGGGGCCCATTCTTCATCTATTTCTTCCCTCCAAGATCTCCCGGAGGAAAGAAATAGATGCCAAAAGAGCCCCCCTTCCCCTGAGGTGGGACTGTCCCGATTCGTGCCCATTAGGCCCCGCCCCTTTAGCGGTCCGCAAATCGGGACAGTCCTGCCTTAGGGTAAGGGGAGAGGGGGCCTATGTACAAATCCTGCACAAGGGCTCCCTCACTTCTTAAAACGTCCTTGCACTGGATGATCACTAGCTTGTGCGTAAAGGTCCTTGTCAGAAACCTTGAGCAATAAACCATCACAGCTTGAAGATTCTGCCTGATACCTGTGACTTGCTGTATCCACTCTAGTCCGCCCCCTGGCTGTCCTAAATTGAACCCAGCAACTTACAGTTCTGCCAGCTGCCAGGCACTGCTGATCTATAGTAAGCGGTCAGGAGGTGCCAGCAAGCCCATAGCAAAGAGACGTTGCAGCAGCTATATCAGCTACCTAGAAGTCAAGGGTTCTAGGTGCCTTGAGTAGTGGTGCCATCAACTATTTTCTACAGTGCAGTGGGAGGTGCTAGTCACAGTTGGTTACAGCCTGTTAGAAGGAACCCCCATAATAACCTAGCTGTAGAAGGAACATAACAGGACAACCATTTTCTATGTCCTTTAATCCCTTTAAAGCCCTTTTACCTTCAAATAAGTTTTTGGACCGGATCCAGACCCCCGCACGCTTTCCGTATGTACGGGAGTCTGAACGTCCAACGGAGAGAGGGGAGTGAACACCCCCTGTCACCCCCCTCTCTTGTGCTTACGCTGCCATAAGCCTGCCTTAAGTAAATCATGTGGATAAGCGGTCCATACAACCGCTGAGCCCTCCCTCACACTGTACAATTACCATGCTTCCCCCCGCCCACTGTAGCGGGGGGAGGGGAAGCACAGCCCATTTCATAGGAAACAAAGTTCTGTACGATGCTTGCTACTATCGTAACACTAGCGTAACATCTGAAGGACGCATGCCTGACGTAGGCAAGTCTGGATCTGGTCCTTTATCCTTACATGGACCCTGAAGATGCAACAGGGTAATAATTGTGCTATAATTCAATTTTTTCCCTCCAGTCCCAAAAAAATCCCACTCTTCAATGACTCTTCTACTTCTAATTCTATTCCTATATGTGATGGACAACAATATCGCGACTCACTGGTTGGGATCTTGTCAAAGTCCACATAGTAGCGTAACATGGCCGATCCAAGGATGAAGGCAACTCCTGGTCCCATGAGTGTTACGGCAAAGAGAATTCCTGCAATAAGAGTTCAGATGTGTATATTAAAGATGAATATGAATATGTCTCCTTAGTTTGGAGTCTCTACCAATATTAGACTAGAATAATGAAATAACGTCTTCCTAGATTATCATTACACAGTGGTTATCCTAGGACTGGATCGAAACATCCCATTTTTAAAAAATGGATCACCAAGCTAAAGATTCAGAGGGAACCGCTAGCACCGGGTTGCCACAACCAGACATCCAAACAGGACCCAGGCGCAGGGCCCCGCCCCCTATGTGACATCATTGATGACGTCACATAGGACGGAGCCCGGCAGACACGCTTTAGCAGTGGGCTGGTGCACAGGGAAGACTTTCCCTGCGCGTTGGCTGGCTACTAAATAGCTCTGAACAACAAGTATCGGTGGTAGGATACCACTAATACCTGCTGCTACAGAGCTATGTAAGTATCGGCGGTAGGATACCACTAATACCTGCTGCTGCAGAGCTAGGTAAGCATCGGCGGGCCCCCATCAGGTTCGGGCCCGGAACAGTAGTCCCAGATACATTCGAATTGTAAACACTTTCACTCAAACAATAAAATCTTTTGACAGCCTGGAGATATCGCAAGTTTTCTGCATCTTAATGACATGCAGAGAGAGGGAACATCTCTACTGTACATTGTATGGGTCAGACATTATTGCAATATATCAGATCCAGTTATCATCTGTTCATGTGCAGTGTGGAAAATTGACTTCAATTCGACTTAAATGAACATAAGTTTAGCAAAACTCAGATGTCTGGATTTCCTGCATAACTACTTACCCTGAGATACTTTTAGGGCCAGATTCATACTTAAGAAGCTTGTGCTTCTTTAGTGCAAAGTACTAAGAAATGAACTACTATGCATGTGTAGCAGCTCATTTACCCTATCGATGTACCATTTAGATACATAGATTGGGTATGTGCGGTCTTTAAAGACCACACATACTTTAGCCATTAGAAAGAGGTGTGGCCACGGCAGCCTCTGGACTGATTTAAGAGGAGTGGCAGGGGGGAGGTATGGTAAAGAGCAGGGGAGGGCGGGAACGTTCATATTCTCCTTCTTAAGAAGGAGAATATGAACGGGAAGTTAGGGAAGCCCTGGGACACTCTTAAGTACCCTAGGTTCATAATAAAAATGGGGAAGATGACGTGGGGGGGGGGGGGGGTTTTAAGCTAGGGGAGGGGACAGGGGAGGGAGCTGTAAGATAGGTGCGGATATATGCTTATATATATATATATATATACATGGCCTTAATGAGGATTTTAAAAGTGTACAATCACACGTACAATGCAAAATTAGCGATGTCCTTTCCATGTCATAATGGTTCTGAAGTCAAATCATCAATCTTTGAATATGCCCTTGGCATTCTTAATTATAATTGTTTGCCCACTTAATCTAATCCCTCCATGGTTTGCATTTTTAACAAGTGGATCACATGACTCAAAAAGATGGGCGTTGCGGTTTGGTTGGACCTCAAAGTTCTAACACTTTACTGGATACTGGATACAGCTGTATTGATGACCTGTGTCTTTTTCAACTTTACATTATCCTTTAACAAAGCATTGTATTGTGTATATTTCATTCCACCCACTTTCATATTATCTCACCTATGTAGACTGGAGAGTTTCTTTTGCTGGCAAAATCATCAATGTAAGAGATTCCAAATGGTTGAATAGGCACACTACCGATGCCAAGCAGCATCTGGCCTAAGAAGAGTAAGGACAAGACATCCTTGTTGTCCTTTCCCATTCTCATCACACACTGGCTGTCGCTCTCATCATGGCTTAATAGATTTGGTTGGCAAACATCAGTGGCATTGCTGTAGACACCTTGAGTAGTCAGAGAATAGGGAAGACCAAATCATAGAAAATCAGTATCTACCACACAATCTGGAAAGGTCCCAGTCTCGACCCCACAAAACGGACACTTACTGGCAACTGATTTGTCATATTCGTACTGTCCCATAATAAAGTGAGGTAGACACATGATAAATCCAGAAGCACAGACCACCAAAGCGCCGAAACCAATGAAACGTGGCCGGTGAACTCTACTTCCAAAGTAACTGACAAACACGATTAATACCGTGTTCCCGATCTGGAAAAAGAAGTTATGGTGACATTAAAAAGAACAAAAGCTTTTCTTTTACTTCCCAATGAATATCTTTGTTTTCTTTTGAAGACATTTTATTAAATAGTAAACCATAAATCAATGATTAGTTTAGGACACAGCGAATAACTACAAAAGTGCTAAATAGATGGATGATTTCACAAAACAGCCGAGTAGTTAGAACAAAATTTAATGAATCAACATGATATAAATTTTGAATAGAAGCAATAGTAAAAATAAAATTTAAAAATATCTCCCAATATTATATGTAATAGACTGAATCTTTGCCAATTTGGATACACTAATAATATAGAAAAATTCCCCCGATCTCACATACATATAGCGGTTTCAAGTCTCAATATAAGAAATTAGTTCTGTACACAAGTATAACCGATGGATTACCACAATAATGATCTGTGGAGAATTTCAGTCATCCAAGAAATACTCTGGTATAGTGAGAATCCTGGGGCTATCAAGTTGCGGTTCATAGATCTACAATCAGCCTGTTAGGAATATATTGGCTCAAATAGAAGTCTCCTGTGGAGAATGCAATGTGAGGCGCGATGGTCTATGTCCGCATGCCACTGGTGTAATGCCGATATTTTCAGTGTGGCAGCCCACAAAGGAGCTACAACTGAAGGAATAATAAATATCCAAGCTCTGTTGATGTAACAAGTGAAGTATATCCATTGCGGCTGTCAGTGAAATAGAATAGTCTGGAGACAATGTAAAGTGATTTGGTGCTATCGCGTTTCGTCTCTCTCTGGAGACTTTTTCAAAGCATTTAATATATTTGCATGTTGCTTGCATAAGTGGGTTAATGTTATTAACTGTTTATTAACTGTGGATCTGAAACTACATTCTTTACCTCTCTCACATAGAGACTTAGATCCGTATTCACACCTAAAAGTGAGTTAGATCCGCATCAAATTCACCTGTCCTGCTCAGAACTACGTCCGTCTTCCATAGACGGACGTAATTCAATGAACAATAGCTACTGCGCATGCGTAGTAGCTATTGTACGTAATCTGCGTATCGTTTCGATACGTAGATTGCGTATATGCGGTCTTTTAGACTGCTGTTTATTGAACTACGTCCGTCTATGGAAGACGGACGTAGTTCTGGATCTACCCCATTGCCTCTCCCCACCTCCCTTCGCCCTCCATGGCCTAACTGGTACGTTGCGTTAATGACCTATAAGCATGCGTAATTGTCATTTTGGAAATATACGCACCTAAGAAGTAGAAGCTTCTTAAGTGTGAATATGTCACTTAATTATCCAGCCCTATCCAGACTTATTTAAAATGACCATTCTAATGGCTTCTGACACAGGAACTGTGTTAAAATAACCAGAGGCTCCATCGGAAGGGGGTGGGGGGCATCCGAGACTATTGCCCCAGCCCGGAGACATGAGTGATGTCACATAGGATCCCAGGCCTGATCCAGACCACATAGGATCCAGACCTATGCTCATGAAACGCTCTTGTGCGTAGCGTATTTACGCCAGCGTGCCTACGATGCACTCCCCTAGGCACCCCCCTTGTTCGTACTTACTTTTGCCATCTTATGAGCAAACCCTACCCTAACCTTTCAGAGTGTAACCGCGGGCGTCCGTAAGCTCCTAGAGTAATTACGACGCTTAGCACGCCCATACTGTAAGATTTAAATGCCTCACCCCGCCCTTGGTGCGTATATATGGATTTCGTATGGCAGGCACGCCCTCTCGAGATTTGTTACGAGGCTGTTACGCTCAAGGCCCATACGCTCAGAATTTCATTGCGTAACATCTGCCCCGTGCATAAGCAGTAAGTACAAATGCCCGTTTTTACGCTTACGAAAACCAAAAAAACACGGACGAGCGTAGGTCTGGATCAGGTCTTACATTCCTTTTATATTCCTGTCTTCTTTCTTACCCACAACAGAAGTAGGGGCATATTCTAAGTCAGAGTATTCATTATATATAAAAATATATTGACAGAAGAATTATGAAATGTAGAGTAAAGAAGTTAACATCCCCAGAAATGAGCTCTGTGGGTCATATTGTACCTCATTGAAAGAAGCCAGTACCCCAGACGTCTGGCTGGATATTCCAAACCGCTTCTCGATGGTTGAAATGGAGCTCTTGAGGTAGCCTGATAGGAGCAGCTGTGATAGCTGCAGGAGTCCATGGCAAAAGACAAACACCTAGGATATAAACACAATACACATAGTTTTATTCCACATTTGTAAACGGTACATTAGTAGTTGTCAAACTATTTTGCTCAGGGGCTTATTGTGACATAAAAAAAATAAATGTGACCCCCCCCCCACCATAGAACCAGTATACAGCATTTATACTAGTGACCTATATACACAATACAAAGAGTACACAAGTGACCGCTGTACAATACATAAAACACACAAGCAGTGTCGGAATACCAAATAGGCAGAGTAGTCACTGGACTATGGGTCTGTGCCCCGTGACAACAGGGGCCCCAAAATAATATTGACTTGATCATAAAAGAAAATTACAATTAGGCTTTCCTAAAGAGTTTCCAAAAGATAGAAAACCCAGTTGAGTCAAAGAAATGAAATCTTGACATTAAAGACTCTATAGAAAAATCCTACATTAATGTAATGTCCCCATTAATAACTTTAAGTACATAAACCATAGACATCAGAGTCACATTACAGTTGTCTCTGAAAAGCTCATATTCTGTAGGCTTCCAGTTTGTAAAAACATTTTGGTGCAACCTACGTTGCAGTAGTGAGGGTGAGTAAGCAGCACAAGGGGGGTTTCCAAATTTCGACTGCCTAGGGACCCCTACTGTGTTTAATCCGGCACTGCACACAAGTGATCACTATACAGGGAAGTTTGAACAAATCAACAGACCTGTGAGAAGGACTTGCCCTCTACCCTTCCTGGCCCCCCAAATAAAATTCTAGATCTGCCCCTGCTTTGTGGTTACATCTCTACCTTAAGACTGTTTTCAAGAACGGCATGTCTTTCTATCAGGTCAACTCTAGATCAGGCCCATCTGGCTTATAAGAAAACCGTGTACTTTGTGGCAAAAATGAGTTTTAAAAAGCCTTCTTACTTCAAAGATGGCAGCGTGAAGAATAAACAACACACTTACACCTGTTTATAGTCCACCTACTGGTCAGGAAGAACATTGCAAAGAAACGCGTTACACAATGTGAGCGTGCAGCTATGAATGACATGTCACTGGTATGTGCCGTATGAAGTTATCTAACAAGAACTCGTAGAACAGGTTCCTCTCACACTGGTGACATTCCAGGTATTATTAAACTCAGCTACAAAAGAGGAGCAAAGTACAATCACCCAAAGCATCACTCACAGGCACAATTCACTGATATAGTTTAAATATCCACATTTTGTCAAATCAAATTTTGCTAAATTTGCTTTTTTTTTGCATGTTTTAAATTTTTTTAATTTTTTTTTAATTTTTTTCATTTTTTGATCTTTAAATAATATTGATTTATATGACTATTTACACCATATTTTTTATATTCTTTATTTCGTTGGCTTTAGGTTACCCATTGACTGATTATACGTATATCTTTATCTGCCGTACATTCCCCCTAACAATTTTTTTTGGAATGGTTGTGTGCAGATCCTTCCCCCTCTTTTGGGGGGTCATTTGCTGTATATATAGTAATCCAAGCCAGAGGAGAGAGACAGATAGTTCATAAGTGCAACAATATGAGACAGATACAAATAGAACACATGGTAACTCAAAGAGACCCAAAGACACGTCATTCTCTGCATACTCTGATAATAATACTAATCCAGATTATTAGTAATGTCCGATGTGCAGTCATACAGGTCCCGTTGGTGTCCTAAAGTAGCAATAATCATAATGGTCTTGATTCATACTTAGGAACATGCCTAAACATAAGCAGGCCATGTGCGTACCTTGGCGATTTTATGTGAATGTTGCACATGAAAACCCGTTAGTCGTGGAGTTCAACTCTGCGCCTAAAGAGATTCATAAGACGGGCGTGCCAGCACTGTGTAAGTAGGAAGTTAAGAAAAGTGGGTGGAGAGCGGCATGTAAATAGGGCACTATAGGAGGGGTTTGTAAAATACTCACGTACTTTAGCAAACTCTGCACAAACATTCGTACGGAGAGTAAAGGTCGCCCTATGGAGGCGGAAGGCAACTAAAAACCGTAAGAACAAGGAAAGCGTCATGGGAGTGAACTCACTTAGGTGCGTATCCGCATGTACTTATTTCCTTCTTATCTGTGAATCAGACCCAATGGGCCTGATCCAGACCTGAAAAGCCGATCTGCGCATGCGCCGGGCAGGTGTTGCCCAGCGTCCCTACGTTCAGGTTAGTGTAGGTGGGCGGGGGGAGCTAGTTAAATGAGGGTGGGAGGGCGTGCTAAGCGGCCATACGCTCCTGTGCGAGCGTATGGCCCCTTCCTTAAGTCGGCTGAAGTTTGGAGTGTTGTTT
>WWET01002325.1:166264-193630 GCA_011038615.1 Limnodynastes dumerilii
AAAAGCTAAGGTAGGGTTTGAAAAGCGTATCTTGACAAAATACGTACATTCAAGGGGTGTGCCAAGGGGAGTGTATAGAAGGTACGCACGTGTAAATACGCTACGCGAGTAAATGTAAGGCAAACGTAGTTCTGGATCTACCCCAATGTTTCACATTCACATTGCCCCCGGCCCCATTGGAGCTACATTCTAAGTTCCCTAACATATACATACTAGGGTTAATTTAGTCAGCAGCCAATTTACCTACCAGCATGTTTTTTGGCGAGTGGGAGGAAACCCACACAGATACAGGGAGAACATACAATCTCCACACAGATAAGCCAAAAACTTATGACCTCAGAACTGTGAGGCACAAGTGCTACTCTCTGAGCCACCCTGCTGCTTATGTTTTGGACACTTAATATAAAGGTTCTGGTTGTAAGTTACAGATATTTAGACTGGATTTTGGACTGCACATGCAGGTTGCAAATCTACATTTGCTTCTCTATAATGTAGAGGCCATGGAAGTGCACTAAAATTTATGTCATGTTGCTGTAACTAGCTTGTGACATCACATGTTTGTCTTCTAGATGTAGTCAATAGAAGATTAGAAAGCCATAAAGATTAAGAAAAGCACATGGGAGTAGATCCAGAACTACGTTTGCCATATGTTTATTCGCGTAGCGTATTTTCATGTGCGTATCTTCTATACACTCCCCTAGGCACACCCCTTGAATGTACGTATTTTGTCAAGATACGCTTTCCAAACCCTACCTTAACTTTTGCCAAAGGTGGTCCTTTCATTGACTGATGCGCAATACACTAAGTCGGGACCTTACAACCTGGATGTCACAGCAAGAATCTGAATTCTGGTCCACTGTATTTATAATTTCCTCTTCATATACAGGCGTTCTGTTCCCTGGGTTAACCGCACACCAGGTCGCAGAGTCTATCTGGGGCCTGGTCTTAACTAGAGCCCCTGATGGTGGGGATAGGCTCATGCGGCAGGCACCCAGCAGGTCGCTGTCTCAGAGAGGTATGGTAGTCTGACATCACACCTAGACTGGACATAACACAAATAAACAATACAGGAATTGAATATGGACAACTTTTGAGATACTGAAACATACGTCATATTTGTTTGCTCTGAACAAGAACTAAACATAATGACCACATAGAATATAAATTGTGTATAAATATCTCTCTACTCCTCTATATCAGAGAACTTGGTTTTGGTATTGTTCAAAATACAAATACAGGAATCCAATTGAGTTACTCAACAGAGTTAAGTTCAGTGCTGAATAATGCCCATTGGGAAATTTATTAGTGCATAACAATTACAAAATCTATCACCGACGACTGAATCACATAAAGTCGTTTTTCTTAGTGTGTTTCAGAGGAACCAATATTTATAGACCATACACATTTTTTTCCGTCTAAATGTTAGCTCTATAAATGTTGCTTGATGTAGCGGTTCCTCCTTTAATGTACTCTTAAACACCCTGAGGAAAATTGCTTTGTGCTATTGAAATGTTAGTGTTTCAGAAGTGATCTTTAACTCTTTTAGATAACTTCACTGGATTCTTGCTATACATGGAAAGTTTTTCAAAAAAATAAATACATTTTAATAACAAAACTAAATTGAACTAAGTTCAACCCTGTTCTTTATTTTCTTTAATACTCTACGCAAAGTTTGTCTGATTTCATTTGTCTTAAGGAAATAAATGATGGGATTGGCCATATGAGGCACAATAGAATACAGGAACAGAATCAAAGCATTAAGCTCAGGCTTAATTTTAACTAAAGGGATGTTGGTTACTATGTAAACAAAGATTCGAGGACCATAATATAAGCCTACAACTAACAGATGGGTGGTACAGGTGTAGAATGCTCTTCGCCAACTTTCAGCACGAGAAGAAATCACAGTTATTATCAGAACATAAGACAACAAGATGACCCCTAAAGGCAGAAGAAGCACAATCATAGCACACACAAAGCCCACCCTCCTCTCATATGTTGCATATGTACATGATAGAGCCATGACGACGGCATGGTTACAAAATAAAGAGTATATATTGTATGGAGGGCAACGGACAATTTGTGTAGCCTGAATAGCAATAGTTGCATTTATAGAAGTTGCTAATAAAACCCAGCAAAAGGCACAAGTAATCAAAATTGTTCGATTGGTTAAAATTATGACATATCGTAGAGGATGATAAATGGAAATTAGTCGATCAACAGCCATCACCATCAGGAGGAAAGAGTCAAGGCTTCCAAAATAATGAACACAGAACATCTGGAAGAGGCAGACATTATAGGACATGCTCGAAGCTCCAAACCAATACTTGGCGATAAGATTTGGTAAAGTCACTGTGTCAAATAGAAGATTAGAGGCAGCGAGATGTGCTATGATCAGGTACATGGGTTGGTGCAAATGTATATTGAAAAGAATCAAACATATGACACTGCTGTTTGCAGTTAATGATATCATGTACACAAAGAACATTATGGAAGATATCAAGGTGTTATAATCTTCAGTAATCCCTGGAAATCCAACCAAAAATAGTAGTGGAATCCCAGTATCATTGGGCATCATCTGCTCCAGGAATCACAGGAGTGATGCACCTGTAAATAAAATATTAGTAACTCTGAGTAATAGCATAGCAATTGTAATAGCGTTATTAATTTGCCTATAAAGTAGTATATCAATTATAAACCTTTGGACAAGGACTGAAAAGTGGTCTTGATGATAAACCAAATATAGAGTTCAATATGGGTTAATGAATTATCTTGTATCATCCATGGCTGGGTGATAATGTTTATAGTTTATATGTTTCTATCCATCTTCATTGTCATGTAAAGACTCAACTGTGTGTGATCAACAAAATAACGTCTACATGAGAACATAACATGTAGTATCTCGCTGTCCTTAGGCAGATGTTAACTAATTGTTTTGTGTTTAACAGCAAAATATCATGACACAAAATATCATGACACCGTGCTCTCATATTTTAGTGCCGGAAATGTAACAAATAAATAAAAATGAAATATTACAAATTAACATGTTTAGTTTTATTTTGTACTATCTCAACAAGTTTACTCAGATCTCTGAAATATAACAAGGGCCTAACATTGGGCCTATTTTAAAAATGAACTTATCTAACATTTGGTGAAAACCTACTCAGATAATGAATGGTTTAGGTGCAATCCAAACGCAACTGTACCTATGGATTCGTACACAAGTATTGCAAGCTGTATAAGGACATATAGAAGTTAAACACAATGCAGATACGTTATATTTCATAATCTGCAATCGCAACCTGCAACCTTTAGTTTTGATTTTGGAAGGTTAAATATGCAGTTGAGCTGTGACTGGTGCAAATGTTTGTTCAGAAATATGCATACTTACATCTGCACTCAAGTCTGGATTGGGGTCGCTTGGAATTAAAATTATAATCCTCTATACATAGTACTATGTAGTGATAATAATAATAATAATAATAATAATAATAATAATAATAATAAATGTTAGCTCACCCTTATTGTACAGTGGCTATGTTCGTCCACCCTTAGCAACCACAAAGTGCTCCTCCAAGGTGACTACAAAACTGAGTTAATGTACATTTGGGACTTGATCATTGTCATTGCATACAATTTTGTTCTGGACATGCAGACTGCAAAATATATGCTACACAATGAGATGCACATTAAAATCTAGATCAGGCCCAGTGTCATCATTGTGAGTAAATATGGCGCATTAAGGAACACTGGACAACAATTTGAGGTCACTTCTCTTAATCTGGTATTAGCAAAGCTATTTGTAATGCACAACTGCTAGAGCATACAGCATCAGACATTCAACATCAATAACAAGTTATTCTGTTAGAATGAAGTAAATCATAGAAACACTGGTTATGATATAAAGTACTGTAAAAAACATTATAACAACATTATAACAACTTATGAACACAAAAGTATATAGCACTCGTGACTTTTAAACATTTTAGAGTGAGTCAGGCAATAAATCAACAAATATGTGTTTTAATTAGTATTTGTATTTAATTGGCATAAGACAAAAGGAAAATCATTAGAAAATTCTATATTACCATTTGAAAGAAATTATTTATTATGGGAAAATATTCTGATTAATTGATGATTAATGTGATTTTATCTATTTGCTATACAATACAGGCAGTATTGTAGTCTCCACTATACAACTCCCATTTCATCCTAAACACTGCAACACAATATCGACCATATATCTTAGGGACACATACCTTACAGACATATGGCCTGATTCAGAGGCTGAAAATAAGAACTTAATGTTACACCTGGGCAAAACCATGTTGATTTCAGGGGGAGTCAAGTTAATTTTATTCTATGCATGCAGGGAGAATGCTTTGCTTTTACTTATTGCACACAGATACCTGATCAGCTTCACTTTTAAACTGCTAATTAGACTTGAGCTGGGAAACATCACCTTTTAACTATAATTCTATTGCAACAAATGAAATTTGACTCCCCTGAAATCAACATGGTTTAGTCCAGGTGTAACTTTAAGTTCTTATTTTCAATCTCTGAATCAGGGCCTTTATGCTCATGTTATAATCATTAAATACATCATATGCTTGAATTTGCCTTAATTCATTCCATACCATTTGAATATTTCCAAGGTAGCTTGCTCAGTATTACATGACACTCGTGTTTACAGTGTTGAATGTCTTTAATCGTGCACCTATGTAAGTAAATTCCATCCTGATGTGCAAATACGTAATTTAACGTAACTTAAATTTTAAACGTAATTACATGTTATCCAGATCAGGAACGTTTTTTGAACTTTTAACGTAATTACGTTCAATTTATCAATTTAATTAGTAAACCACATTTCAGATTATTTAAAGCCATCACGGTTTCATTCTGATGATGTAACAATGGTAAATTCTATCTTGGAAACTGATCTTTGTCTGATATTCAGCGTTAGATTTTATTTTATAGCTGAAAAAAATTAGGTTGCATTATAATTCCCTTTCATGGTTTGTTAATGATGTAAAGGCAGAGGGGGTGGTTCGCCGTTTAGAAAGGCTGATTTATGACAAACCACATCCTGACTGTAACGCCAATACTATCGCAAGATGTCTCCAGGGAGAAAATGTTGTCACAGTGTCTGGCATATTTTTAAAAATTCCAAGGGAAATGACCCTTACCCTAAACCCCCACCATAACCTTCCATTTTTACCACCCTAACCTTAACCCTTCCTCTCCAGAAGCCTAACCTTAACCTTCTCCTTTGTGCAGCTTAACCAAATCTCCCTGTAAAACAGCCTAATCCTAACCTTCCTCTTTTACCACCCTAACATTAACCCTCTCTGTCCTGAAGTCTAACCTTAAACTTCTTCTTCATCCAGCATAATCATTTCTCCCTGTCCCTCAGCCTAACCTTCACCCTAGTACCCTAACCTTCTCTTTTTACCACCTTTAGCTTAACTTTCCCTGTCTCGAAGCCTAACCTTAAACATATCCTTTGTCTAGCATAAACAACTCTCCCTGTCCCACACCCTACCCCTAACCATCCCTGTCTATCACCCTAATCTTAACCCTTCCTGTCCCAAAGCTTAACCCTAACCTTCCCCATCTAGAAGCTTAATCTTGATCCTCTCTGTCCCCCAGCCTAACCCTAACCCTTCCCTTCTAATAGCCTATCCTTAACCCACCACTATTAAAAACAGATAATTGTCAAAATAGGGCCATTCCAACATAGAACCCATTCCCAAAATAAATTTCCTTTATTCATACTATTTGGCACTGATAACAACCACGATTCAGCTGGCAGCAGTATCAGGGCTGAAATTCAGCCGTTCAGACCAGCAAATGCATCCCATATAGACAATATATGTAATATTTATATATAAGTGTACAGAGCCTGCTTGATAGTCTATATATAGCAATTTCCAAAAAATAAATGAAAACAGAAGTTAATATGGATGACTATCTTCTTAATGTTACAATTTTGTTTGCAAAAAAAACTATTAGAATAAAGAGCCCCAACAATATTGTGTACTTACTACTTACGCAGAAGACGGTCACTAAATTTCTGAAAATTCTCCAGTATGACAGTTGTATGTAAGATTTCAATGGAATTTATATACTATATGCACTAAAGGAGATTTCTCTAGGGACAGAAGACTGCCATAAAGTAAACAGGTCTCACATATTCCATGGGAATCATTAAATGCTAATTACCAGAGCTTGTTGCACAATATATATCTTTAACACAAGAAAAGCACAATCAAGGTCTCACTGAGAATTGAATAAATGTATAAATGTCTGTACTTCGTATAAAAACCAAAATGTGTTAATCTAAGACTAACGCATTTAATAAAAAAAAAGAGTAAACATTCATTAAAAAACGAATTAAAATATAACAAAAAAATGAGTTACAATAGTCAAAAAACAAACAAACAATAAAACCTCCTACTCCTGTTTTCAGACTCACCTACAAGGGAACTAGTTTATGTGCTCTTCTCGGAGCACTTCTTGGTTTGTGGTTAGGGTTAGGAATAATGGTTAGGGTTAGGCTAAGGAATAGGGCTAAGAATATACAGCTATACATTTATTTTGAAACACTCCCGTTACACCAGATTACATGGAATCTATTTTATTGGGATCTGATTATAGTTTAGACTATGTTGTCACATTGGGAACTAGATATGGGAACCTAGTTATTATTATTTTTGGGAATCAGCTTTAGAAGATTGTTTCTTTGGGCTGAAACCTAAATGACCCAAAAGTCTTGTATCACTAACTCTCCATGCCCCACAGCCTTCACCACTGTTTCATGTTCCTAAACCGAACCCTTGGATTGGCAACCATATTTCTGCAGAATTATTGGTACTGCCCATTTAGTGTATGTAAGTCATCTGCCTTACTTAATGCTGAAACCGGATCATTAAGTTATTCTTCTAGAAGTATCCTTTAGAGCAGGGGTGTCAAACTCAAATTCATCGGGGGCCGCATCAGCAGTTTGGTCCCCATCAAAGGGCCGGTTGTATCTGTAGGTCTATGTGTCCACTCTATGTGCCCAGCCATGTGCCCCCTTTTATAGTGCCCAGCCATGTGCCCCCTTTTATAGTGCCCAGCCATGTGCCCCCTTTTATAGTGCCCAGCCATGTGCCCCCTTTTATAGTGCCCAGCCATGTGCCCCCTTTTATAGTGCCCAGCCATGTGCCCCCTTTTATAGTGCCCAGCCATGTGCCCCCTTTTATAGTGCCCAGCCATGTGCCCCCTTTTATAGTGCCCAGCCATGTGCCCCCTTTTATAGTGCCCAGCCATGTGCCCCCTTTTATAGTGCCCAGCCATGTGCCCCCTTTTATAGTGCCCAGCCATGTGCCCCCTTTTATAGTGCCCAGCCATGTGCCCCCTTTTATAGTGCCCAGCCATGTGCCCCCTTTTATAGTGCCCAGCCATGTGCCCCCTTTTATAGTGCCCAGCCATGTGCCCCCTTTTATAGTGCCCAGCCATGTGCCCCCTTTTATAGTGCCCAGCCATGTGCCCCCTTTTATAGTGCCCAGCCATGTGCCCCCTTTTATAGTGCCCAGCCATGTGCCCCCTTTTATAGTGCCCAGCCATGTGCCCCCTTTTATAGTGCCCAGCCATGTGCCCCCTTTTATAGTGCCCAGCCATGTGCCCCCTTTTATAGTGCCCAGCCATGTGCCCCCTTTTATAGTGCCCAGCCATGTGCCCCCTTTTATAGTGCCCAGCCATGTGCCCCCTTTTATAGTGCCCAGCCATGTGCCCCCTTTTATAGTGCCCAGCCATGTGCCCCCTTTTATAGTGCCCAGCCATGTGCCCCCTTTTATAGTGCCCAGCCATGTGCCCCCTTTTATAGTGCCCAGCCATGTGCCCCCTTTTATAGTGCCCAGCCATGTGCCCCCTTTTATAGTGCCCAGCCATGTGCCCCCTTTTATAGTGCCCAGCCATGTGCCCCCTTTTATAGTGCCCAGCCATGTGCCCCCTTTTATAGTGCCCAGCCATGTGCCCCCTTTTATAGTGCCCAGCCATGTGCCCCCTTTTATAGTGCCCAGCCATGTGCCCCCTTTTATAGTGCCCAGCCATGTGCCCCCTTTTATAGTGCCCAGCCATGTGCCCCCTTTTATAGTGCCCAGCCATGTGCCCCCTTTTATAGTGCCCAGCCATGTGCCCCCTTTTATAGTGCCCAGCCATGTGCCCCCTTTTATAGTGCCCAGCCATGTGCCCCCTTTTATAGTGCCCAGCCATGTGCCCCCTTTTATTTAGAAGATTGTTTCTTTGGGCTGAAACCTAAATGACCCAAAAGTCTTGTATCACTAACTCTCCATGCCCCACAGCCTTCACCACTGTTTCATGTTCCTAAGCCGGCTCCTCGAATTGGCAACCATATCTCTGCAGAATTATTGGTACTGCCCATTTAGTGTACGTAAATCATCTGCCTTACTTTATGCTGAAACCGGATCATTGAGTTATTCTTCTAGAAGTATCCTTTAGAGGATTAGAAGGCTATTAACATTGGCAGATGCACATGGTCTGTGTGTCATTTAATATGTGCCAAAAAACTCTTCACCATATCATTACACCAATAAAATAAGCTGTTGGCAAGGACGACCCTATGTGTGACCCTACTTTATGCATGTTACAGCCAGATTAATTAGGCCAGGCCATGTTTTTCTAATTTTCAACCTCACTGTAATTTTAGTTTTCTCTTCTTCACTTAAAAGAGTAGGACTTTGTGTGTTTGTCTACTGCTACAGCAGCTCATCCATTTTTATAGCTTGACAAGCATTGTGATCCCTAACGGTCTTCTGAAGACAATTCTCTATTATCTCTAGAGACTGCTGTGTCAGAAAGTCACTCTAATAACAAAGGTTTATAATTTTTTGCAGACTCTGTGTTGAATGCTCCACTCTTTATGATGTCAGATTATTTAATCACTGCACTAAGCAGGGGCGGTCAGGAGATTTGAATATGCATATATGTGTCTGTGTTGTTCCATGACAGGAATAAGTCAGAGAATGAGATGTAAGTGGGGGTACCCAGCACTTACCTTGTTAGAGGCTTGCTGGAACATTGCAGAAGGCCTGTGACATTGCAGTCCACCGGGGCTGACTGGATAGGGTGAAGGCATTATAGAGACACTGCTGCAGATCAATCTGCTATGTGTGTGATCAGGTGTAGATCCAAACTTAATACAGAAGAAGAGGGACCATCAGCCAGACATTGATTTCTCTTAAGCAATTCAGCTTTCCAACAGTGGATGTACACTACTATTATAAGGCACAGCGATGGGGTCTAATATGGCCCCATCTTATGCCAAACTCTTATGCACAATTATGAACAACAATATATATTCAAATTATGCTTGTTCTGGTCTTATAACATTCTTCGTCCGGTTTATTGATGACCTCTTTTTATTATGGAATAGCTCAGTGGAGGAATTTTTGTCTTTTGTTGATTTTTTTTAAATATAAATCATTACAATGTGGATGCATCTGATTGTCAGGGTATTGGATCCTTGAACAAAAGATTGAGAAGGTTACACTAGCACTGGGTGCACTGGACATCTGTGTGTTCTCGTTTAACATATCTCACAAAGGATTTCAAATAGACAGGGGGCAACCTTAGTGCACAGAAATTCTCCAAAGGGCATAGGTTTGGATAGGTACAGAGAGAGGCAACACCTATACCAGGCCTAGCTAACCTGTGGCTTACCAGCTGTTTTAAAGCTGTTTATAAATCCAGCATGATTTCTCAGATCAGCTATATCTATCCGGTTAAAGCATGCTGGGACTTGTAGTTTTACAACACCTGGAAGAGAGTGGTAAAAAATTTACATATTCTGGCAATGCAGCAGTGATAGAAGCCCTTTATTGTCTGCTGCAAAGAAGACAGCATGGACCATACAACAACTGGCGACAGGTAAGAATTTCCCCTAACCAAAACCCTTACCTTAATCCTCACCCTAACCCTCTCCTTGAATTATCCTAACCTTAACTTTCAATGTTCCAGTTTAACCTTTCCTTTGTATGAAGTCATCCCCGTAGCCCAAAACAGCCCATCTCTGTAACCCAACATAGCCCATCCCTGTAGCCCGCCTCAGCCTGTGTCAGAACAGGAATAAAAATAAAAATAACCAATATAATAAATATACCAGTAGGCCAGCGCTAAAACTATAATATGGTCAGCTGATTTCAGCTATTAACGTAGTGATTAATCAGGATGGCTGAAAATATATGGAAACTGATGGATTAGCTATTAAAAAATGTTTTAATGAATTTCAGCAAGTATACAATAATAAAATAAATATAAAAAACACACATATGAAGACAATAAAAAACTGCAGTACAAATGTACACCAATTACTGCACTTCTGCCTCCAAATATATATTAATTAATTATTAGTTTCCTGTACATAGAGCTCATGTGGCAAGAGTTCAAGGAGAATCTATCTTATGTATCACGGATATTTTTCAGTAGTGTTCACAGCTGATTATAGATGGTTATGTTGTAGATAGATAGATGAACTGTGCTTTGAAAAAGTTAAATTCTCCGGTATAGTAATAGGTAGTGCCTTCACTCTATATGCACAAAGAGCTTGTGTATATCATAGGTTTAGACAGGCTCACAGTGTTATATGATTTGGGAATAGTTACCCACGATTGCAATGGTGAGCTAGTTTATGTTAGCGCTTTAAAGTGGTACACACTTATTTTTATTAATACCAATATGTTTATATATATTTTTATGTTTTATTCTTGTTTGTGATGAATTCTATTGCTATGTTCATATTATTTAAACAACATGTCTTTCTCTGGAAAACTTTGGTATCCACCTCCACCTCAGGTGTTGATACTCCTTAATTAGCAATAAGGATTTAAATAAGGTGGAATCCAGAGACTGCCTATCCTACTGAAGAAACTGTGTGCTGTCACAGTGAAACGCGTCTAGGCTGCAAAAGCGCCAACTGGCTTATGTGATTACAGTGCTACTTCTAATATTTGCCTATATTTATAGACTGTTGTGGAGTTTTCTGAGCAGAGTGGGAGTGAAGTCCCTCAAACCTGTGCCATTTGATTAGCTATTCTACCAGCGAGTGGTCTTTGACTACCATATTTCCAGCTCCAGCCGCGGCTCTGAAGCAGGGCTGTGAATAGCAGCTTCAACTCCTGTCCAAGCTTTGAAACCATCATAAGGAACACGCTGTTCCTATAGATCACAACGTGACCTCGATCGGAACAACGAACGTGAGCCCCTGTACCATCTATGTGAGCTCCGTCTTCATCCCCCAGAGGACTGAGCCTTGGAAAATCTACTGGGGTAAATCCTGGAGAGTGTTACTGCTTTCACCATAGGGTAAGAACTACACTTACCTGCAGGAGGCTGGATCGCTGGATTCAAACCTTTCTCCACATTGCATCTGAGTCATCAGCGGTAAGATCTATTAAGTTACGCTGTTGCTCTTAAAACATCGTTCACAGCATCTCCGTGCATTAATTATAAAGCAAACGGGACAGCTATAAACTACAAAATAGATCTGGAGAATATTGATCCCCCATTCCATTAAATCGCCTGCTATACTCCACTAACTAACTCCTAGGCATTGTATTTTTACTATCTAAGTGCACTTTACATTTTTTACCTCTTTTTTCTATATTACAAAATCCCTGCATGGTATATGGACTATTAATTAGGTATTAATATTGTGCCTTATATAAGCTTGTTGTGCATTTTCTATATTTTTTAAATGTGAAATTTTTTTTAAAATTGGTATTTTTGAATATATTTTGGTCTGTGTTTTATGCAAACCCTGCCATCAATATTTTTGTTTTGGTGTTCTTTTCTTATAGGGCTGGCAATCCCTATTTTGATGGTTCAAGGTTAAGCATAGACACCTGTGGTTGCTCTTGGGTGCTAATTCACACTCAGGGTTGTGCTCACCCCTTTTCTCTTTTGGATTACTGCAGGTGGCCGTATGATGGAAGCCGCGTGTAGCCCAAACAGCGGCAAGGGATCTCTGGCACTGGTCTCCGGTTTCTGTTAAACACTGTGCTAATGAAATAGTGATGTCCACTAAATATGGAAACAATGATGAACAGGGAATGTAGAATTTAGGTTCAAGTATTGGAGGAGGCAATTCAATATAGATGTAGCACAGTAACGCGTTTCATCCTTCTATAGGACTTTTTCAAGCCGACATAACATCTGCAGGAGGAGGCTGTGTTTTAAAGGATTCTGTAATTGGACACAGGTGATGGAAAACCTCCTGTTGGTTACCTTATGAGGTGGTTAGTTGTTGGATGGCAATAATCATTTATATTAAAAAAAGATGAAACTGCAGTCTTAGCAATAAAAATATATCAATATCTTATGTGGTGATCTAGACATAGAAACATTTTTCTATGAATTAATAAATCCATCAGTTTCAAATATCATGATGTCTATTATATACTATGAGATTACACGAAGACATGTTTTTACTAAAAATCACAATAGCTGTGTTAGATCAGTTCAAAGTTGATAGTTAATAATAAGAATTGTTTTGTAATATACAAATTATGTGAAACCCAAATGTTGCTTGATCCAAGATACCTAAATCATGTATATTATGGAATGAATGAATGACTATATAAAATTCTACAATAACATTAATACATATACGCAAGTATAATATATACAATATAAGAAATAATAAAGAATATTGATGTGGATGATGATAAAAAACAAATAACAATGATAAAATAATAATAATTATACTAAACAACAAAAATTAATAATCACAATGAATCTTGATAAATTGTTGATAATGGAAAATTGAATTAATGATTTAATGTAAACATATTTTTAAAAGGAGTAAACAAAAAATAACTGTTGCTAATGAAGACAAATGATAAATTATACATTATAAACCTAATGATTGAAACTCCAAATCTTCATTTAAACCCTCAGGAAATAAAGTCTGTAACTGAAAAATCCCAAAAAGTTCTCTCTCACATAATCCGTTGTATCTATCCCCTCCACGATCTGTTATTTTAATGTGTTCAAGTCCACTTATAGTGTGACCTCTCGGATCACTCTTATGTTTGATCTTAAAGTGTCTTGAGACACTATGTGTCATTACGCCCCTTATGATATTATTTCTATGCTCCCTGAAAACGCGTTTTCAGGGATCTGGTCGTCCGACCAACGTATTGTAGTGTACAGGGACACTGTAAAATGTAAATGACATATATTGTATCACAGTTTATGAATTGGTTAATAGGATATTGAATATAATTGACTGTGGAACAGATAGAAAACAATCTATGTGTAATATAGTTGCATGTCAAACGGACATTTTTTCCACATTTATAGCAACCTTTAGGTCTGTTAGGAAGCCAACTAGTGTTAGAGTGTACATTTCGGGATTTTTTTTTACCTGACTGGGTGCCAGAAAGGTTTTTTAAATTTCAATTTTTTTGGAAAATTATTTTGGGGGTGGGTCGTAATATGTTATTCAGTACTGGGTCTGTTAGGAGAATGCCATAGTTTTTTAGTATGATTTTCTTAATTTTGTAGGATTTTTTGTTACATTTAGAAATATATGACAACTGATTATTATGATTGGTAGTATCTGAATTTTTAAAATGCTTTTTAAAGGTTTTGAAAAGGGAATCTTGATTTTTGGATTGGATAGAAACCAGTGCCTTATTTAAAAGGTAATCTGGGTAACATCCATGTCTAAATTTATCCAAAAGTTCTTCAACTTGATTAGCGAAGTTTGTCTCCAAGGTACAATTCCTCTTTAAACGGCCTAGTTGTCTTTTTTGGTATATTAGTAATTCATGGCTTGTAATGGCCACTAGTGTAATGTAAATAATTATTTGAACTAACCGGTTTAACGTAGTTTTTGCAAATGATAGTATCCTTGGAAGCAGACAACATCAAATCTAAATAATCTATACTTGATTTATGATAGGTTGAAGTAAAGTGTAAATTAAAATGATTATTATTGAGATATTGGACAAATACGTTAGCTTGTTTTTCATCCCCCCAACAAATAATAAATAAATCATCAATAAATCTATAATAAAGCACCAAGTTCATCCTGAAAGGGCCCCCCTGCACATGTTGCTCTTTAAAGGCACCCATGTACAGGTTGGCGAAGCTCGGGGCAAACTTGGTGCCTATGATTTGTAGGTAGGTATCACCATCATACAAAAAATAGTTCCAAAATAAATTTTATGGAATTGGTCATGAATTCAATGAACTGAGTAGTTAAAGAATTATCTTTGGTTAATGTATCTTTAATGACTTGTTAACCTTTATTGTGTGGTATGTGAGTGTATAATGAAGTAACATCTAATGTTAAAAAAGCATACTCAGACTTCCAATTGAAATTATTATGTTTTTGTAATAAATTTAAAGTATCTCGTAAATATGAATTTAAATTAACCACAAATTTCTGTAAATACTAATCAACAAATGAAGATAAGTTTGAAGTTAATGAATCAATGCTAGAAACAATAGGATAGCCGGGGGGATTTGACAGAGATGTATGTTTTAGGACAGGAACATTTCACTATTGGGAACAAGTACTTTGGCAAAATAGGGCCATTCAGTATAGGAACCCATTCCCAATGGTAATATTTATATGTGATCCACTGTTAATTAACTAAGTGGGAATGTTCACTAATGAAATCAGCTCAGCACTCAAATCAAATTGAAATTTATTTCAGTCATATTTGTATTGTACATTTATTTGTATAGTGTGAAAAACCATCTAGAAACGACTGAGATAAATGGAAGTTATGAAGGTGAGGCGATCGGATACAACACTACGAGCTGGATCCAGACTTAAGAAGGAGCTTGTAATTAAGAGAGGAAGTTACTACTGGGCAAACCATGCTGATTTCAAGACAGTCATTTATCACCTCTCATCTCTAATACTAATTATATTACTATTATATTATTACACAGATACTAACCAGCGTTACTATCTCACTGTTATTTATCACCTCTCATCTCTAATACAATTATATTATTATTATTATATTATTACACAGATTCTGACCAGTGTTACTACTACACTGTTATTTATCACCTCTCATCTCTAACACTATTATATTACTATAATTCGGAGGGAATCACCGGAGATCCCGTTTACCAATGATCATGACACATAGGTTGATCCCAGTGGTGTACCCTGCACCCCTTCAGCAGCAGTCTTCTGTTACACTCTGCAGGTTCATTCTGGCAGAGTGTGTGTTAATTCTTGTCTAGTTCTAATTGTCTGTTTCTTCCCAGCTGCGCTATTAGCAGAAGGTGTGTCAGTCCTGCACTGCTGATTGGTGGGCCAGTCTTTAAATAGCTTTTGTCTGGGAGAAACATTGCCGGTTATAGAGTCTGTTTCTCAGTTCTGTGACCTGCTGTTTATCTTTTGTGCCTAGTGCTTTCAGCCTAGTGATCTGACCGTTGTTTGACCCACTTACCTGCCTTGATTGCTGCCTCAGCTCCCTTTGTGTATCCTGCCCTGGTTCTCACCCTTTATTGTACCTACCTTCCCCACTGTACCTTTTGATCCCTTGAGTGCCTGCTTTATGTTACCTCTTCGGAGGCCCTGCTGTGTGAGTGTGTGTGCAAGCCCTGGTGCGTCTTGTCCAGTCCCGTGAACAATCTTATGTCCATCGTGCCGGGTTCTGTGTTTTCCGTAGTCCATCGCAGTCCGGTCTCGTCCGGACTGGCTCTATTCCCGCTTACCTTACTGCTCTCTTCCCCTCAGTCTGGTATCCACTCCGGGTTTCCTCTTCTCTTCCTCAAGTCTGGTTCAACGGGGCACGACTAGGTTATTAGGCCGAAGCCAAATCCATCCCCACCATCAGGGGCTCTGGTGAACAACCCCCCGATATTAAAGACCACATGCCCCGGTTGTCGACTGGGTCACTCTATCTCTTTCTCCCGTGCTCACATCGGTTCTCACTGAGGTAATCCTGGTGTACCACACCAACCTACGAATATCATCACGACCACTTCGGTTCTCATCGAGGTAAACTCGGAGTGTCGTAACATTATAACCGGCCAATACATAGGCCTCATGGATCCTGCTGTCACTGAGGCCATAAAAACTCTAATCACTCAAGTCTCCAACTTAGGACAAGTCATTCATGATCTTGCCAATAAAGTAAATCACCAGGACCAAACGATTGCTGCTCACAAAGTGTTTCCCACGCCTCCTGCAGCCTCCGGGGGTGCAGTCATAGATGTTAAGGTGCAGCTTCCAAACCACTTCTCTGGGGATCGCAAACAGTTCCTGACCTTCAAAGAAAGTTGTAAACTTTATTTTCAACTCCGCCCAGTGTCATCTGGTAATGAGAAACAACGTATTGGATTGATTATTACCCTGTTACAAGGCGATCCCCAGACCTGGGCCTCTGGGCTACTTTATGATGATCCTGCCAAACAATACATAGATGCCTTCTTCAAAGCTTTGGGCCTGCTATATGATGATCCTGACCATCCTGCCACTGCAGAAGCTAAACTATGCAACATCTGTCAAGGTCACCGAACTGCTGAGGAGTACTCTGCAGAATTCCGGAGATGGTCTACAGATTGCCAGTGGAATGATCCTGCTCTCCGGTGTCAAAATGGCATAGGCCTGTCAGATGCTGTCAAAGACGCGATGGTGCAGTATCCTGGGGCTGAGTCTCTTGAGGACCTTATGCGTGTGGCCATTAAAATTGATAGGCGTCTTATGGAGCGATCAGCAGAGCGGGGTTCCTCACCGTGCTTTGCTTCTGCTCCTTCCACCCGAGAGACCCTGTTAGATGATGAGTCGATGCAGTTTGGGTCTTTTCATATTAGTGCCCAAAAAAAGCTATGTCGGCGAACCTTGGTGCTCTGCTTGCACTGTGGTGGCAAAGGGCACAGAGCTAACCAGTGCCCTAAGAAGGTACAGCCGTCGGGAAACGTGTGACCCAGTCGGATGATGGAGAGGTCCAGCTGGGGTATTCATTATTCTCTTCAGAAAATTATCTCCTGATTCCTGGGTTCCTGACCGTATGTGATAATAGGGTTCAGGCCCTAGCATTCATTGATAGTGGTGCTGCCGGGAGTTTCATTGACTCTGTTCTGGTGACATCTTTGGGGGTACCCACTCAGGAACTTGAATTGCCAGTCACTGCCTGTGGACTTGATGGGAAGCCCCTGGGAATTGGTCGCATCAGCAGACCGTTCCCATTCAGCTCTCGGTGGGGGCTTGTCACTCTTAAAAAATTACTTTTTTGATCATTTCATGTCCTTTTGTCGGAGTCATCCTGGGACACCCCTGGTTGAAACAACATAATCCCCACATTGACTGGAGCAGTGGGGATATTGTCCAATGGGGTCCAGATTGTTCATCATGCTGTCTTACTCTCCCTATTCAAACTATCTGTAAAACCCTGGAAGGGTTACTTCCTCAATATGCTGAATTCTCAGATGTATTTTCTAAACAGAGTGCCTACCATCTTCCACCACATAGACCTTATGATTGTGCCATAGACCTCTTTCCGAACTCCAAACTACCCAAGGGTAGATTATTCTCTTTAGCCCAATCTGAAGCCAAGGCTATGGAGGATTATATCCAGGAGAACCTGCAAAAAGGTTTTATTCGTCCTTCCAAGTCCCCCGTTGGAGCAGGATTTATCTTTGTGGGTAAGAAGGATGGGTCCCTCAGACCTTGCATCGACTACCGAGGCCTGAACAAAATTACTGTAAGGAACTCTTATCCTTCACCCCTCATCACTGGTTTATTTGATCAACTGAAAGAGGCCAAGATTTTCACTAAAATTGACCTGCGGGGAGCATACAACCTGGTCGAATTCGGGAAGGTGACGAGTGGAAGACCGCCTTTAATACACACTCTGGACATTATGAGTATTTGGTCATGCTTTTTGGCCTTTGCAATGCCCCGGCAGTCTTCCAGGATCTCATTAATGATGTGCTTTGCGATTTTCTGGGAAAATTTTTTTGTGGTATATCTGGATGACATTCTGATCTTTTCCCCTTCAGTCGCAAGTCATCGTAACCATGGGTACAGCCTGAAAATTTGAAAGCCATCCAAAGATTTCAAGGGTTCTCTTATTATTATAGACGATTCATCAAAGACTTTTCCACCATCATCTCACCAATCTCAGACCTAACAAAGAAGGGAGCTGATCCAGGGAATTGGTCTTCATCAGCTACACAGGCTTTCAAAGACTTAAAACAAGCATTCATTGCTGCACCTATCTTACGTCATCCAAACCCCAACATATCTTTCATCGTGGAAGTTGATGCCTCTGATGTGGGGGTGGGTGCTGTCTTATCTCAAAGAGCTCAAGATGATGGTAAAATTCACCCCTGTGCCTTCTTTTCTAAAAAGTTTTCTTCGGAATATAATTATGATGTTGGAAATTGAGAATTGGTGGCTATCAAATTGGCGTTCGAGGAGTGACGACACTGGCTTGAAGGTTCCTCCCACAAAATCACAATGTACACCGATCATAAAAATCCGGCTTATATTGAGTCTGCTAAACGCCTTAATCCTAGGCAAGCCAGATGGGCACTGTTTTTCACCAGGTTCAATTTTTTTATCACTTACAGACCAGGGTCCATGAACAAGAAATCTGATGCCCTATTTCGTTCCTTTCTGAATCTACAGAAATCTGCTACTCCTCCTCAACTAGTAATATCTCAGAAAATATTGTTCTTGGCTATACCCAAAATTTGCAGACCAAGCTATTGAAGGCACAGGGGGTATGTCCAGCTGGTAAACCTGATCACTGTCTCTTTGTTCCTGAGAATTTACGTAAATCAGTATTGCTGGAGAATCACACTTCCAAAACAGCTGGACATTTGGGTATTCAAAGAACTTTAGAATTGTTATCTCGAACCGTTTGGTGGCCTTTCATGAATAAGGACACTAGAGACTTTATTAATGCCTGTGAATCTTGTGCCAGAAATAAAACTCTACGTACTTACCCAGCTGGTCCTTTGCTTCCGTTGTCTATTCGTAAGCAACCCTGGACGCATTTATCAGTGGACTTCATTACGGATCTTCCTAATTCTGCTGGCTTTACTTCCATCTGGGTAGTGGTAGATAGATTTTCCAAAATGTCACATTTCATTCTGCTAAAAAACTTACCCAATGCACAAGTCCTGTCCTCTCTGTTTTGTAAGCACATTGTCCATCTTCACGGTCTACCCACAGATATTGTCTCGGACCGTGGACCTCAGTTTGTTGCCAGATTCTGGAGAATCTTTTGCAAGGGTCTCAAAATCCAAATCAGCCTTTCCTCTGCATACCATCCCCAGAGCAACGGTAAAACCAAAAGGGTTAATCAAGCTCTGGAGCAATATTTAAGATTCTTTATATCCAAGTTTCAAGACAACTGGGCTGACAACTTACCTTGGACTGAGTTCGCATATAATAATGCTTGTCATTTTTCTACTCATGTGTCACCATTTTTCTGTCTACAAGGTTTTCATCCCAGGGCCAATTCTTTGTTTATTACAGTGACAGACAGAGAAGCTCAAGGGGCCAATAGGGGAATTCAAAACATCTGGAGGAAGGCCATCAAATCTTTAAAGCAAGCTCAGATTCGTATGAAATAGAGAGAGGACAGGCACAGGAGGCCGGCAAGTTTCAAGATTGGACAAAAGGTGTGGCTTTCTACCAAAAATATCAAGATTCGCCAACCTTCTGCCAAATTGGGTCCATGATTCATCGGACCTTTCAGAATAACCCAGAAGATAAATCCCGTGGCATATAAACTCCAGTTACCCAGGAATTTGAGCATACCTAATACATTTCATGTCTCACTCCTTGGGCCTTATTCACTAAGGGCGATATTTTATTGAAAAATCGCATCGCGGGGCATCGCGGCGATTTTCACGCGTATTTTTTTTTTTTGTGTCCAAATTCACTAACACGCAATATCGATGCGATTTTTTCAAACACAGGCGATGTGCCGCCATGTTTTTAAGGCTTAATCGTGGTGATTTTAATAAAAAATTCACTGCGATTAGCCCTTTAACTAATGGCTGCATATCGCGTGTATTAAAAAAATCCAAAGTTCTGCATGTCTGCAATGTGCCAGCAAAGGCATGCTGTAGTCATTGAATTACAAGGATTGGCAAAGGTGATCCTTGTAATTCTTTGTTTACAGTTGTAGCCATGCAGAACTGCGTGTCCAGTGTGTGTAAAAAAAAGGTGTCTATTTCTCAAACTAGAGACTCTAATGTACTTGTCTTCTTGCTCAGTTGTGCACCGGGGCCTCCACTTCTCTTTCGCTCTACTTCTACTCTGGTTAGAGCCTGTTTGTGCAGTTCTCTGAAGGAGTAGTACACACCGTTGTAGGCAATGTCCAGTTTCTTGGCAATTTCTCGCACGGAATAGCCTTCATTTCTAAGAAGAATAGACTGTCGAGTTTCACATGAAAGTTCTCTTTTTCTGGCCACTTTGAGAGTATGATCGAACCCACAAATGTGATGCTCCAGATACTCAACTAGCTCAAAGGAAGGCCAGTTTTCAGCTGTGCTAACATAATTGCACAAGGGTTTTCTAATAATCAATTAGTCTTCTAACGCGATTAGCAAACATAATGTACCATTAGAACACTGGAGTGATGGTTGCTGGAAATGGGCCTCTATACACCTATGTAGATAATCATTTAAAAACCAGACGTTTGCAGCTAGTATAGTCATTTACCCCTTTAACAATGTATAGAGTGTATTTCTGATTAATTTAATGTTATCGTCACTGAAAAAAACTGTTCTTTTCTTTCCAAAATAAGGAAATTTCTAAGTGACCCCAAACATTTGAACAATAGTGTATATATATATATATATATATACACACACACACAGTTGGGCAAAAAAGTAATTGGACAGTCACCGATTGTGCAAGTTGTCCCACTTAAAAAGATGAGAGGTCTGTAATTTCCATCATTCCAAATGACCCTGATCAAAAGTTTACATGCCCCGTGTTACACTCTGCAGGTTCATTCTGGCAGAGTGTGTGTTAATTCTTGCCTAGTTTGTTTCTTCCCAGCTGTGCTATTAGCAGGAGGTGTGTCAGTCCTGCACTGCTGATTGATGGGCCATTCTTTAAATAGCTTTTGCCTGGGAGAAACCTTGCCGGTTATAGAGTCTGTTTCTCAGTTCTGTGACCTGCTATTTATCTTGTGTGCCTAGTGCTTTCAGCCTAGTGATCTGACCGTTGTTTGACCCACTTACCTGCCTTGATTGCTGCCTCAGTTCCCTTTGTGTATCTTGCCCTGGTTCTCACCCTTTATTGTATCTACCTTCCCCGCTGTACCTTTTGATCCCCTGAGTGCCTCCCTTATGTTACCTCTTTGGAGGCCCCGCTGTGTGAGTGTGTTTGTGCAAGCTCTGGTGCGTCTTGTCCTGTCCCGTGAACAATCTTCTGTCCATCGTGCTGGGTTCTGTGTTTTCCGTAGCTCTTTTTCCGCTTACCTTACTGCTCCATTCCCCTCAGTCTAGTATCCACTCCGGGTTTCCTCTTCTCTTCCTCGAGTCTGGTTCAACGGGGCACAACTAGGTTATTGGGCCAAAGCCAAATCCATCCCCACCCCCCGATGCTCACATCGGTTCTCACTGAGGTAATCCCGGGATACCACACCAACCTACGAATATCGCCACGACCACTTCGGTTCTCATCGAGGTAAATCCGGAGTGTCGTAACACCTTCGAACATTGAGTATACCAACTTCATTTACCCTCTGCCCGGCATTCTCCCCTTTCCCTTGCCTCCATGTGTAGTTAGGAAGGGATAGATACACTGCAGTGTGATGTGTGTCCGTGAGGGCACTAGTTGTTTAATAGGGTTAGTGGCATATGCTTTAGTTAGGCTGTGGCAGAGTGGTAACACAATTGTGATATTCATGATTTTTATTATTATTATCTGTTATGTTTTCAAGTCTGATGATTCTGTAGCTCATATTTATATACAAAGCAAATGTCACTGTTGCAGTAGGCGTATAATTATTCGCCCTATCATGTTTTAGAAATTTTTTAATATGGTTCAATAAAAATTTGTATTAATGGGTAACCATCCTGTGTCTGTCTACTTATGTGGTTGTGCATCGTAAATGGTTCTTGAAAGTGTCTGTACAGATACTTTTTTTTGTTTTGCATGCTATTATATTATTACACAGATACTGACCAGCGTTACTATTACACTGTTATTTATCACCTCTCACCTCTAATAGTATTATATTACTATTATATATTACACAGATACTGACCAGCATTACTATTACATTGTTATTTAGACTTGGGATAGGAAACATCACCTCTCATCTTTAATACTGTTTACAACAGATGATATGACTCCCCTACCATCAACATGGTTTAGCCCAAGACTAACTTTCCTCTCTTAATTTCAAGCTCCTAAGTCTGGATCCAGCCCTACATCATTAAGGGTACCATGGTTTCCATGGAACATGGATGGTGAGTCATGATTTTTAAGCCCTGAAGGACAAACCAAAGGAAAACAATAATGTAAGGCAGACCTGGTCAACCTGTGACTCTCCAGGTGCTGTGAAACTATAAGTTCCAGCATGCTTTGTCTGCATAGGCAAAGCTGATCTTTGACAAAGCATGCTGGGAGTTGTAGTTTTACAATACCTGGGGAGCCACAGATTGGCCAGGCCTCATGTAAGGGGAACCCAGCTGAACACATTAGGGCCTTCTGCTTAATGATCAGTCAGCTTTGGCCTACAAAGATAATAAGGGTCAGTAGAACGATAAATGAATACTAACATATTAACCAAGGTCCTTTGATAGAAAACCAGTGGTGCTCACAGGTAACGTTCTTCCTGAAGAGGTGCATAGACTAAAAGAAGGCAATGTATGGCCATATTATAACATTTTTCATAGTATCTAATTTTTTTTACAAAGGTTTTCTTTGTAAAAAAAAAAAGAAAAGAAAAAAAAAAGTAAAAAAAAAAAAGATTACTCTACAAAATAACCTATAAAATAATTATTGGGAAAATGTAGAACAGTCTCTTTGTTGTCATTGCAGGATGACTCGTATCAATATTCGTATAGCGCTGTAAAAAATCTCAGAACACACAGCTTTAATTATAAAAAAAACATACAACATACAATTTATTGGTATATTAATATATAAAATTGATCTTTTAACTGTAAAAACAAAAAAATATTAGAGAACATTAGCAAATAGAAATTATTGTGGGCTATTGTAGATATTTAGCCCGATTTATCATGCATTTGTTCACTAAATAAACTTATAAATTCAAAAAGTCCAGTGTTTGCAGTATGGTTTGCCATAGTCCTGTATGTAAGAACTCTGTTGGTTAATGAACCCTGATCCCGTTAAATCGATTGAAGTATATTATAGCTCTCACTCGTTGGTACGTACATTCAGTGTCAATTAGATTGCAATAGTTTGTAATTTGTACAAAGACCGGCCGGTCACAGCTTACCACTTGTCTGCCCCGTATCAGGAGGAGAAGATTGTCCTTGATGGGAAAAGAGATGGTGTTCAAGGAGCGGGTTACAGTCTGTGGTGATCACTCCAAGTCACCCACACGTGCTGTGATTCCGCCGGAACCCGTGTTCCCGTTTGGTGAAAGAATCCTCCTTTGGGTCAGGAAAGGCAGCTAGTATAATTGACAGTCGTAGGAATTACACGGAAACCACTTCGAGTTGAAGGCTGATAAATTTACAGGATCAGTCCGGGTAAATGAAATATTAGCAGCAATGTCACTGGAGTTAGAATTAAAACCTTAACGCGTTTCACGGCATTGGCTCTGCCGTTTCATCAGAAGGATATGACATAAAAGATCGGAGGTGCCTTTTTAAAGTAACACCCCTTTCAATTAGCTTATTAAGCAAGTGTGTTTAAACCTGCCAATTAATACAAAGTATTAAATTGTTAAAACCAACCAAAAAGAAACATATATATATTCTAATAAAAATCAAGCTGTGTGTTCAAAGAAATCAAATCAAAACAAATAAATAAGAAAAAACAAAACTAAAAACAAATAATCACAATGGGTTGTTGTCTATTATCTAAAGATGTATAAAGGACTGGGATTTTTTTTTATCCCTGTATTATTATTTGACATAAATCACTTACCTATTGTGATTATTTGTTTTTAGTTTTGTTTTATATGTTTCTTTTTGGTTGGTTTTAACAATCTAATACTTTGTATCAATTGGCAAAACACACTTGCTTAATAAGCTAATTGAAAGGGGTGTTACTTTAAAAAGGCACCTCCGATCTTTTATGCCATATCCTTCTGATAAAACGGCAGAGCCAATGCCGTGAAACGCGTTAAGGTTTTAATTCTAACTACAGTAAGATAAAATTTGTTAGAGGTTCCTATTCATACTGTAAGTATATTTAAAATTTCTTTACAGGTAAATATTCCTTGATTTACTAAAGCAGATAATGTCTAATCAAATTGGGATTTCCAAGCTATTTTTGGTTGGATTTCCGGGGATTACAGAAGATTATAACACCATGATACTGTCAATCGTGGGTAGAGTGGTCAGAGAGCACTGGGGTTCGTATAGGAAGCTGGGTGGTCGCAGCAGTTGTCTGCGCATAAGCGCTGGTGCAGATCAGGATGGGTTCCCAGTAATGAGAAGTAGGGCTGGAAAATGTGCTAGGTCGGCAGAACTGGACAGGATGTAGGCTGGAGCAAGCCAGACTGGATTGCAGACTGGAGTGGATTGTAGACTTGTAGAGTGGACTGGATTGCAGACTGGAGTGGATTGCAGATTTGCAGACTGGACTGGATTGCAGATTTGTAGACTGCCAGTTGTTCTGGCACTGAGGAATCAGTGCACAGGATTTAAATAGCCCACCGTGGTTGTAGATTGGGTAGCAAGGTCATGTGCTACCCCTAAGTGAACTCCTATTGGTAGTAGTAAGCTGAAGTGTATTCAGCAGTAGCAAGCTGGAGTGGATTCAGCAATAGCAAGCTGGAGTGGATTCAGCAATAGCAAGCTGGAGTGGATTCAGCAGCTTTAGCTGAGCTGGATTGCACAGGTTTAGGTAATGCTGGGAGCAGTAGTACAGGTAAGCTTCAGGATCAGAGTCAGGATAGCAGACAATGCAGGGTTAATGCAGCTGGACTTGGAAAGCAAGCTTGATTAAAAGAGCAGCTGAGCTTGGAGAATCAGGCTTGATGCTGCTCAGAGAGCTGACTTCTCTAGCAGGGATTCAGGAAGCAGCATGTGAGGTAAGGAGAGTGATATGCGTTGGACAGGAGACTGCCACTACAGGGAATGACAGCCTCGACGAGCAGGTGAACGGAGCACTTCAAAGGGAGCCGCGAAGCACGACAGATATATTCCATGATGTTCCTCATGTATATAATATCCTTAACTGCAAATGGAAGTGTTGTGTATTTGGTTATTTTCAATCTTTCTTTACATAAACCCCTGTACCTGTTTATAGCCAATCTTGCTTCCTTGCATACGAAAAAAGGAGGTTTAGGTCACAATATAGCTATATTGGGTTATCTCACCTGCCCAGCGTCAAGGCACCTCCTGTAGGTGAGCCCTATCCGTTTGCTAAATGTGTACACAGGAGGTCTGTATTAAGACACTGCCATTTGAGCAGTGTGCAGCGGCCATATTGGGGAGCCCTATTCATCCACAGCAATACTACAATTAAACTTATCGTACTGGAGATTACCGCATTGAAAGCGAAGTATTTTCACTGTTCATTTCTGTATCCAAATTAAAGATTTAATAAATTTTACTACACCACCAACTGAATAAGAGTTATACTATTTATACATTTTGTACCATCTCGTTACCTTCATTCAACGTTTAGTTCCCTGATCAACAACTAAATTTGGGGTTGATTATATTGGTGAGCCTTTTTATTGTTTTTAGTGTGTGTATTTATGATGTTCAATAAATGTTAGTAATGTATTCTAAGCGCTTAATACTGTTTTATATTGGGGAAGGGTCAGGCACCCAAAGTAAAACTAGTAACAGTAACAAGAAAACACACAAGGCCGCGCTTCTAATCTAATGCATGAAATATGTGCGAGTGTATATATGAATGTGTGCATGCAGCCAAGGACCAAAGTGACCACTCTGTAACTATCTGAATCTACCCACTAGAGTTATGTTTCTTGGTTGTGATATACAGTTATTATTATTTTTAATATTAACGTTTATTTATAAGGTGTCACACGGTATCTGCAGTGCTGTACAGAGGCAATAGGGAAGCCAATAGTTACATATACAATACGATAATTAACAGAGGATATGAAATCATAGAATAAGGAATACAAGTACAATACAAAAATAAAATACAGTACAGAAATAGTAGAACAATATGTACGGAAAATAGAGTTGCAGGATGTGTGCGTAGGAGCAGATAAATAAGGAAAAAGCTAAAACAGTGAAGAGAAAAAGTGGGAATTAATGAGTACAAGGCAGAGGGGTGAAGACAGGAGGGAGAAGGACCCTGCTCATAAGAGCTAACATGCTAAGTGGGAAAGGGTGAACAAACAGGGGATACAGGGATGAAGATAGGGAGGGCAAGTAAGCTTAGGTGGAGGAAGGGTAGGCTAGCCTGAAGAAGTTAGTTTTGAGGGAGTGTTTGAAGGATTGGAGTGTGCGGGATTGCCTGATAATTTGTGGAAGGTTGTTCCAATGCAGAGGGGTAGCCCACGAGAAGTCTTGGATGTGAGAGTGATAGATTGGAGTTGAGGCAGCGGTCACCAGCAGACCGGAGATGTCAGGAGGGAGTGTGGATGAAGATAAGGGAGGACAGGTAGTGAGCAGTGGAGTAGGAGAGAACCTTGTATGAGCTTGAAGAAAATCCTGAAAGGGACAGGAGGCCAGTGTAGAGATAGAAAGAGAGGGGAAGTGGAGGCAGTGTGTTTAGAGAGGAAGATGAGTCTGACTGCTCCACTAAGTACAGATTGTAGGGGAGCGAGATGGACCAGAGGGAGGCCAGAGAGAAGAATGTTGCAGTAGTTGAGATGGGAGATAACATGAGAGTTAACAAGTGTTTTAATGGCATTTGCAGTTAAGAAGGGTCTGATGCAAGCTATGTTGCATAGGTAAAAGCAGCAGGACAGTGAGAGGGCATGGATGTGGGGGTAAAGGAAAGAGAGGAGTCAAGGATGACACCCAGGCAGCGGGCTTTGATCACCCAGGCAACACTGCAAGGCTTTCCACTGTGGTGCAGGGAGGGGGGCCTAGTACCAGTGCCTATCCCCCTCCACCTGTATCACAGATGGTCGGCCACAGCTTCGCTTTGCATTGCTCTGCGATTGGCCCCATAAGTGTGGAGTGGGCGGAGGGGCTTAGCAGAAGCCCCTCTCCCTCTCCCTCCTATAC
>WWET01002325.1:248714-264498 GCA_011038615.1 Limnodynastes dumerilii
TTTATGTCTTTCTGGAGATATGGCCTCCAGAACTGAACACAGTATTCTAGGTGAGGGATATATATCCTCAAATATTTTAAAAAATGTGCTCACCTGTGTGATGCCTGTGTCCGAACCGCCAGAGAGCGACAGTGAAATAAATTATCTGGGTGTTATGATCTCCTTTAGAGGTGGGATCTTACTTACTTCTATCTATGAGAAGCCCTTGGATCAAAGCACCTTATTGGCTGCTTCTAGTCACCATCCCCCATCCCTTATAAAGGGTTTACCTTATTCGCAATTTTTACGCGTCTGTAGGGTCAACAGTGATTCCAATATGAGAGATCTACAGTTAAATAAGATTATGTCCGTCCGTGCATATATTTGTAATCACGTCCACTTCCCTTCATTTAAATGCCCTCCTGCCCCTTTCTATGTAAATATGTCCGTGCGTATTTTTAAGTTGGAGTTCCGTGCCTATTAACCCACGTCCGATTCACAAGTCTGTCCATGAGGCACTTATGCGCATATAGTTTACGTGAACTGCGTATAAAAAGTTACTACGTATGCGCAGTTGAAACGTACTTAGAAATACGAATGGAAATCGGAGAAAAAATCGGATCTCTTAATACGGCCTATTGTTATGAAGTCTGATATTACCTCCTTCAAGCCCTCCCCTTCAACCTTTCTGACATGTGCCCCGGGCTGCTATTGTTGCCCGAATTGTATCACATGTAGGCATCTGGACCCTGGAAACTACTTTTAACATCCTAGAGCGGGGAAAAAAATTTGATTCGCCATGTGTTGACCTGCGTGACTTGCTGTCACGATTCCACTGCACATTTACCTTTGTTTACTTTGTGCCTGTCACATGATCCCCTCTGCCTCTGCACTTTCTGGTTCATTCCCTGCTATCTCCCAGGTGCTGGTGATTACCTTGCTTGATTCCTTTCTACCTAGTGTATTTTAGGCCTTCTCAGACAGCACTCTGGTGTCAGAGCAACAGCTACCTGTTGTTGAGTCCTCTGATGTGCTCTTGCTCTCTGGTTCCTGTCTGGGTTTCCCTGTCCAGTTCCTGGTTCTTTCTCGGTCCTGCTCCGTGTTCCTGTTCTCCGGTTCCAGCTGACTCCAGCCCTGTCATTGCTCCTACTAACCTGCACCACTACTCCCAGCATAACCTGCATCACTGCAACCAGTGCTACCACTCACTGCAACTACTACCTCTGCTGATCTTGGACCTCGCCTAACCGTCTCAGTGTCCAGCGTGGGCGGCGTGATCCATTTCCGGGCCGGCGCTGAGTTCGGTGAGTGACAGTTTGCTCTAAACGCACATCGTGAGTCATCATGTCGGATCCTGTTAGTGAGGTTGTGGAAAAACAGGCACAGGAGCAGAGACAAATTGTGCAAGTACTCCAGCAGTTATCTGGTCGCATAGACATAGCCATTGCAGCTGCTGTTACCACTCCTCCGGCTTCCCAGCCTGCAGCTGCTCAACCTGTCGCAGTACTAGCTCCCAGACTGCAACTATCAACTCCAGACAAGTTCTCCGGTGATCACAAAACCTGTAGAGGTTTTCTCAATCAGTGCTCCATAGAGTTCGAACTTTCTTCGAGTGACATTCCTACTGATCGTTCCAAGGTCGCCTTTATTATATCACTTCTGTCTGACCAAGCCCTGGCCTGGGCTTCACAACACTGGAAGACCAGGTGATCAACGACTACTCTGCTTTCCTAAAGTCATTTCGTAAAACTTTTGATGAGCCAGGAAGAGCTTCTTCTGCGGCCTCCAGCCTTCTCCAGCTGCGCGAAGGCGCTTCCACCGTGAGTCAGTATGCCATATCATTCTGCACACTGGCTTCTGAGCTCAATTGGTATGAAGTCCTTACTGCAACATTCTTACAAGGCCTGGCAGACCGGGTGAGATAGCTGGCTATCTTCCTGAGACTCTAGACGCCTTGACATCCGGTATCAAGAACGCTCCAGAGAGAAAGCTCGTGACCACAAGGTCTTTCCTCGGTTGGCACCCCGCTTCCAGCATCCTCCTGTGCAGTCATCGGTCTTGCCTCCTCCAACACCTACTGAGCAGCCTATGCAACTGGGCAATTCTCACCTGTCCCCCTGCCTGCTATTGTGTCCATGAGTCCTCTCATGTGCTCTGGCTCTCTGGTTCCTGTCTGGGTTTCCCTGTCCGGTTCCTGGTTCTTTCTCGGTCCTCCTCCGTGTCCTTGTTCTCTGGTTCCAGCTGGCTCCAGCCCTGTCATTGCTCCTGCTAACCTGCACCACTGCTCCCAGCATAATCTGCATCACTGCAACCAGTGCTACAACTCACTGCAACTACTACCTCTGCTGACCTTGGACCTTGGCTAACCGTCTCAGTGTCCGGCATTGGCCCGGCATGATCTGCTTCCCGGCTGGCGTTGAGCTCAATGAGTGACACTCGCTTTGTGATCTACATGCTTAAATGCCCTTGCAGTTTGGCCTATGTGGGCAAAAGGAGGAGGGCGTTCAGGAAAGAATGAACTTACAAAGATCAGATATTTAAACTGCATTGTCCTCAGGGGTTGCTGATCAACCTGTTGCCAAGCAGTTTGTGAAAGAACATCAATCACTTTCCGCATTAAAATGAACATTATAGATCCTGATCCAGACTTACGCTCATGAAACACTCATGTTCGTAGCGTATTTATGCCAGCGTACCTACGATGCACTCCTCTCGGCACTCCCCTTGGTCGTACATTGTTTTGCCATCTTACTCTCAGCAAACCCCTACCCCAATTTTTCTGATCGCAGACATCCGTAAGCTCCTTGCATAGTTACGACGGGTTTTCGTATGGCAGGGACGGCCCCTTTTAGACCGGTTATACGAAATCTACGTATCGAAACAATACGCAGATTACGTACAATAGCTACTACGCATGCGCAGTAGCTACTGTTTATTTAACCACGTCCGTCTATGGAAGACAGACGTAGTTCTGGATCCGGCCCAATGTGTATTTATAAAAACAAGGATGTGCCCTGGGTTCCTGTAACTCGGGAGAGTCGTTTGATGGCATGATGTCCAATATAATTGGCAGGTGCCAATCATTAAGATTTACATATAAGAGGAGTGATTAGGAAGTTAACTTTATGGATGTCCGCGTTATGTGTACAGGTGACAGTTTATCCACTACCCTGTTCTCCAAACCTACCGATAGGAATATCCCCTTGTCGGCATGAAGCCATCATCCATCGGCCATGAAGGGACTACCTTTTTCACAGCTGGTGCAAGTAAAAAGAAGTAACAAAGATCCAGCAGTGGCTGAAATACAGATGAAAGACGTTCTGGAAAAAATCCCCCAGAGAGGATACAGTCCTCAATGTTTGAGAGAGGCCAAAAATAGATTTCAAGGCATAACTCGGGAAGACCTTCTTAAATCCAATTTAAAACCAAAATTGAAGGACAAAATACTGTGAGTGAAACGTTTTAACCATCTAAATTTTTTTCATAAAAGGGTGGTCCGCACATTGTGGCCAGTTGTGACTACAGATTCTTCCCTGCCGGTGTTAAAACCGTATTCTCTTCTTCCCAGCCATACGAGGGGTAAGAACCTTAAGGATCTTCTATGCAAGAATAACATCAAAAGTGCACCCTCTGGCCCTAAAGAACATTTTCTATTAAGGAAACCAGGGTGCTATAAATGTACAGGGTGCTTGATGTGCAGTAAATTTTACACAGGCCTGGATTTTATTCACCTGACTTCAAAGTAATGGTTTCCTATTCGTCATATAATCTCCTGTTCAAGCAAATTTATTATTTATACCATCCGATGCCCATGAGGCCTTGTCTATGTAGGGATGACGATCAGAAAATTGAAAGAACATTCAGCCTTGCACTGCTCTGTGATCAAGATGATCCTGGAAGGCAAAACAATTGAGCAGCCGGTGGTTAGATGCTGGCTGAAGGAGAAACATACATTGGCGGACATACACTGGATGGGGGGTGGACCACATCCCTATTGGGCATTGTTTTGATACTGATAGATTGCTCCCCTATTATTATATGATATGAGATATTTGTGTGTACCTTGATATACCTTAGTATCTATCTATCTATCTATCTATCTATCTATCTATCTATCTATCTATCTATCTATCTATATCTATCTATCTATCTATCTATCTATCTATCTATCTATCTATCTCATATAACTGGTATGCAAATAGAAGCATAGTATTTAATAGATAATATAACTAATTACACATTAATATCATGTTTTATATACAATAGCAAATCCACAACTTATAAATTTCACTTAGAAATGCCCTCTTACAAATACAGCTGTCACACTACTACAATAAAAAATTTAAAAAAATAATAATAGCTCAGTGAAAAAAGGCATAGATAAGTCTTTTCTTGAATTTCCATAGAAGTTTACTTAAAGTTTGGCTGATTTCCTTTGTTCTAAGGAAATATATCATTGGATTAGCCAGATGTGGCACAAAAGAATAAAGGGAGAGGATCAAGACAGCAATTTCAAGCCTAATAAATACTGCTTGAATGTCTATTATGTAGAGCGAGATCCGTGGGACATAGAGTGATATGCGTGGGACATAATACAAACCCACCACTAACAGATGGGTGGTACAAGTGTAGAAGGCTTTCCGCCAACTCTCAGAGCGAGAGGAGATCACAGCTATTATTAGGATGTAGGACAACAGGATGACCACTAAAGGTACAAAGAGAACAATCATAGACAAGACAAAGGAAGGTTTTCTTAAGTCTGTTACACCAGTACATGCTAAAGCTGTGATTGCTGTATTGGTACAAAACAAACTGTATATTTTGTAACTACATCGGACAATTTGTGAATTTTTTATAGCTAGTGTTGCACTTATAGAACTTGGCAATAAAAACCAGCAGATGCCACAAATAACCACCACGGTTTTATTGGTGATGATCATGGTATATCTCAGAGGTTGGTGGATAGAAACATAACGATCCACTGCCATCACCATTAGGAGAATAGAATCAAGAGTTCCAAAATAATGGACAAAGAACATCTGGAGGAGGCAGACATTGTAGGACATGTACGAAGCTCCAAACCAATACTCTGCGATGAGTTTTGGCAAAGTCGTTGTGTCAAATAAAAGATTGGAGGCAGCAAGATTGGCTATGAACAGGTACATGGGTTTATGTAAATGTAGATTAAAAATCACCAAAACTACAACACTTCCATTTGCTGTTAATGACATCATGTAGACAAAGAACATCATGGAAGATATCAAAGGGTTGTAATCTTCTGTAATCCCCGAAAATCCAACCAGAAGTACTTCTGAATTGGCTGTATAATTAGACATTTCACAAATTCCACTGTACCCAAAGTACAGAAAGGAAGCAATAATAATTAGGAATACATATTTTCTTGTCTATTAAAGAGTGAAGCCTTAGAGTTGTGATAAATATTTTCAATCTAGAAATAAATGAGTGAGAATTAGATGCAGAAGCAAATATTAAACTACAAAAACTCAAGAAAATCTTTTGGCGCTAATTAGTATTTTTCACTCTCAAATATATTCAGCTGCTTCTCAGAAGTGACCAATTCTGTAAACTACAAATAAAAAAGAAAAGAGGAACGCTTGAAAAATACAGTTAATAAACTTTATACAAATTTTAATTATTAGATTAAAAAAAGATACATCGATAGAGAAAATCTCACTAAATCAGGGTTAGACAATATTTAAGCATTGTTTGTAAACAAATACATTTAGTAACCTTAGGTACCATAAGGATTTGAAATATCCTTGTTGTAGACAGATATATACATTGGTGTCAAGATGATGGCCCGGATTCACACTATCGGACGTATAACATATACATCCGTAGTTTACCGATTTTTGCTACTGTGCATGCGTAGTACATTTTCTACGTAATTTACGTATCTTTTCGTTACGTATTAAGACCGCATATATGCAATCTACGTAATGAAAAGATACGTAGATAACGTAAAAATTACTACGCATGCACAGTAGCAAAAAACGGTAAACTATGGATGTATATGCTATACGTCCGGTAGTGTGAATCCGGGCTGATAAATTCAACTTACCAAAAAAAAAAGATACTAGAGTACAAAACAGCCATCCATGGAACATTGGGCCTGATCCAGACCTACGCTTATAAAACGCTCATGTGCGTAGCGTATTTACGCCAGCGTATCTACAATACACTCCCATAGGCACTCCCCTTGGTCGTATTTACTTGTGCCGTCTTACGCCCAAAAACCCGTAACCGCGGGCGTTTGTAGGCTCCCTAGCACGCCCATACCGTATGATTTAAATGCCTGACCCCGCCCTCGTGCGTATTTTTTCAAAAATCGTATGCCAGGCACACCCCCTTGACCGTATTTACGAAGGTGTTATGCTCAAGGCCAATACGTTCAGAATTTCTGAGCATAAGATGAGCGTAACATCTTCCTCGCACATGCGCAGTAAGTACAGATGGCCGTTTTTATGCTTAAGACCATCGTAAATACGCACACGAGCGCAGGTCTGGATCAGGCCCAATGTATCATATTTTGTAAATGTTTAATATTTCTCATTTTTAATGTTAATTAAAATAAAACCCCTCTTTACTGTAACACAATCAAGTTGCAAATAATAAATAATTACAATATTATGTGTGGAAAACATTTTGTACACACGTGTCAAAACATTATTTCAATGAAAGATAACAGCTAATATATGTTAAACAAGTGTTTAATAGCAGTGCTCATGTTAGCCTCCTTCTGCACACAACAAATGCCTCAATTCACATTTCCCTCTTCATTTAGAGAAGAAAGACACCTAAATATGTCATGTTTAACACCTCTGTCTGACTTATCATATAGGTCACATGGTCACCATAAATAAAATTATAGCTACATCTATAGCAGCAACAATGATAGATAGATAGATAGATAGATAGATAGATAGATAGATAGATAGATCTGAAGTTACCATCAGGCTTACTTACACAAAACGCTTGAATATAGACCTATAGCACTGTGATTGATTGTGGCTACCATGAAAATCAATCCTCTGTTCCAATTATCCAATCACTGTACATGTATATTACCTTTTAAATGAGGAGAATGCATAGACAGTTACTTATTGCATCTTAGTCATTAAGCACTAAGTAGACAATCTTGCAGCAGAACATCCAGTGTGAAAAATGAATCAGATATCTATGAGATTTATAAAGTGATGACAGTTCTTCAGGGACAGAGGGCTGAGAGTGTGAGTGTTTCAGTGGGACTCATTAATTGCTGAAGGACAGAGTTTCAGTCGTGTGATCTGCACAAGACAAGCAAAAACATTCAAAATATATCTCTAGGATAAACATCAGAATATGTCTTTATAGCACAAGAGTACATCTGGATACAGCGCTCATAGAACGCATCGGAACAGAGTTTCCGGCACCTGTATTTTCCAAGTTTTAAAGGTTTTAAAAGTTTTGGTGACAAAATCATTAAAACAGTGCATGCAGCTGCTTGTGTGTCAAGTCCCATGTATACGGACTTCATCCGCGCTGGTTGCGATGGCACTGCGCAGTTTGTGGCGCTGCTCGGCTTGTGATTGATCGTATAGTCGCTCGTGAGTTAATATGAGTGCCGACACATTTCTTCTTACCAATAAATCACTTCTAGATCTATACATTTACTCTATCACAAGTCATTTGAATCTACACCAATTTTCATAATTATATTAGATTATAGTATACCCTAGAGATGAGCAGTTCGGATTCTGTGAAATCCAACAGATCCAGACTTTGGGGTTGCGAGTGGCAGCAGCCATGCCTTGGTTCCTCCTACCACATTCGGATCTGTGATAGAGTCAAATCACCATTTTCACAAAAAATTTGGCTTCTTTCGAGCCTTGTGTTTTCTGCTTCCTGTCTCTGACAGGAAGTATCACATGACTGTGATCAGCCAATCACAGAGGGCTGAACATACAGGCAGACTTGTGGAGACTTTTTTTGTTAAACAACTACAACTTTATTGAGTTGATTGGAAAAACGGAACGGAATGTCTGCGATGACTGATATCAGAGGGGCAACTATAGTGGGTGCTAGGGGTGCAGTTAATGGGCAACCATCCCCCCTGCGCTCACCTTTAATTCAATCCACTCTATTAGCATCTCCCCTGCAGTCCCGCTGAAGGAACAGTCCTCACATGCCATTGCTGGAGCTACACACAAGGTAAGAAAGATCACAGCTAGACTGTCAGGGACCCCGTGGGCCATCGATAGGGAGATTCCAGAAACACACTCGTAAATCGCACAGAGGTCTGAATCTTCCCCATCATTTTGTTCACTCCTCTCCCCATTGTTAAAAGGGACAACGCCCTCTAAATAAAATACACTTTGACCAGAGTATTGAGCAGATGTCAAATAGTAGTAGACAGAAGTAGTAATGTTCCTTTATAGATTGTTGTTATGGGCTCACCTAGAATACTGTGTTAATTCCTAGGCCATATTTGCAGAAGGATATAAAATACATTATATTATAAGCATATAATACATAAGACTGATCAAAGAAGAGCAACTAAAATAGTGCATGGCCTGTGTCACACAACATACAGAGAGAGACCCCTTGTGTACCCTTTGCTCATTGGCTGAGAACAGAAGCTGAATAGCAAATTTGGTAGCACCAGGACACTGGGAAACGCAAGGAATAGTAAATCCACGAAACACTGGTAAGATGAACAGCATAGCTGACCGAGGGAAACAGGGGTTCCACAAGGAGATACTGGACATAGTACAATGGCACTTGTTGCACAGGCACAGGTAAGTCTGTGCCAGAGATTTAAATAGGGAGTGTTTGGATCCGGTTGGAATGTAAAAACATGTAACCGAGCAAGTGGAAGTTGCATGTAAAGCAGTTAGCTGACTGGATTCAAGATGGCCATGCCCATGAGTAAGACAATACTGAGGTTATGGAACTCTGTCTCAGGCACAATGTAAGAAACATTGGGGATTTACCAGTTTGAGTAGTCCGTATTAAAGAATTATGGCCAACGTTGGCCTGATAATTCCAGGAAATTAAAGCATCTGGTTCTGTAGGTATGTTATTTTGTGATAAATATAAGGGATAAATATAATGATATCCTAAAACCAAAAAAATCAACCCTTCTTTACTACTGATGCTACCAAACATCCATTCTCTTGTCATATCATGCCTTGACTAATGTAACCTCCTTCTTATTGGCCTCCCACTCACCCATGTCATCCTCCTTCAATCTATACTCAATGCTGCTTCCAGACTCTTCCTTTCACACTGCTTTACCTCGGCCTCTCCCTTATGTCAAACCCTCTACTGGCTTCCCATTCGCTTCAGGCCTCTCTTTAAACTCCTTACCCTCACCCTCAAGGCCATTTATTCATCCACTGCTCTTTACCACCTGTTCCTTATCTCCATACACACCGCTTTCCGCCCTTTCCATTCCGCTAACCACGATTGTCTGACCTCCCAACTGATCACCCCATCTCACGCCCATATACAGGACTTCTCCCACGCTGCTCCACTGCACTGGAATGACCTCCCTCTTCCAGTTGGACTCCCCTACCATTCAGGTCTTCTAGCACTATTTACGATAGCACCATCTGGTCACGTAGAACCACCTGATGATGGGTGTGTCTTAGTTGCTAAAAATGGTGATAATTATGTTCCAAGAGAAACATGTTATCATCCATTCTCTCAATCTGCCATTCATCGTCAGTTGAGTGAAAAATGTGGGGACAGCATCATTGACGTGAAAAATGTACGTTCATGGTGTAAAAGTTCAAAGAAAGCCAAACATCATGCGAGAATAAAATGAAGCAGCTACGACCATGCGCCAGCCAACCTCGCATCATGATCGTATGCACAATGGCAAATACTGCCACCAAGGATGTCCAGAATATACACACAAAAATGTTATTTATGTCATATCCACATAATTTTACAGCACAACTTTGACCCGCAAATAGGGACAGTCCCACCACAGGGGGAGGGGGGCTCATTCGGCATCTATATATTCCCTCCGGAAGATCTTAAAGGGAAGAAATAGATGCTGAATATCCCCACTTCCCCTGCCATCACGGGGTGCAGGATACATGCCGCAGGGCCCCTTATTCTGAGGGGCCCGTGTGCACTGCACACCCTGCACCCATTATACAGTAGATTCGCCTATGATTTGCTGTTATAGGTGACCACACACAACATTTGGAATTTGCATACAATAATTGTGTGTTTCAACTAAACATTACACCTAAATTGTGCAAACACACCTCACCCAGTGCCAGGGCATTAGACAGACTAGAAGAAGTAAAATGTATAGTTTGGAGCAGAGAAGAGAGGGGGGACATGATAGCAGAGTTCACATATATCAAGGGGTGTCTCCAGCTCGAGGAGGGAGTATTTTTCAAAAGAAGAGGTGTAATAGAAGCCGAGGGCATGCATATAAACTGGAGGGTAGTAACTTCAAAGGAAATATGCAGGATAAAATGACTTCACTGATAGGGTGGTTGTTAAGTGGAATGACCTCCCCTCTGAGATGGTAGAGGATAACATAGTAGAACAGTTTAAACATGTGTCATGGACTCTGGGTTTTGGGATTCTGCCTCAGTGACCCTTGGGTTGGGGGTTTCAAAGAGGAAGCTTTTGATGTACCCTTTGCTCATTGACTGAGAACAGAAGCTGAGTAGCAAACTTGGTAGCACCAGGACACTGGGAAATGAAAGGAATAGTAAATCCACGAAACACTGGTAAGACGAACAGAATAGCTGACCGAGATAAACAGGGGTTCCACAAGGAGATACTGGAACCAGTTACATAGTACAATGGCACTTGTTGCACAGGCACAGGTAAGTCTGTGCCAGAGATTTAAATAGGGAGTGTTTGGATCCGGTTGGAATGTAAAAACATGTGACCGAGCAAGTGGAAGTTGCTTGTAAAGCAGTTAGCTGACTGGATTCAAGATGGCCACGCCCATGAGTAAGACAATACTGAGGTTATGGAACTCTGTCTCAGGCACAATGTAGGAAACATTGGGAATTTACCAGTTTGAGTAGTCCGTATTAAAGAATTATGGCCAACGTTGGCCTGAGAATTCCAGGAAATTAAAGCATCTGGTTCTGTAGGTATGTTATTTTGTGATAAATATAAGGGATAAATATAATGATATCCTGAAAATGGATATCATATGTAAAAATGGAAATAATTGTTTTTCCTCCCCCTAGGATCCCCTCCCCTCCCCACATCACTATAAACAATGGTGACACCTTTGTCTGCTCCTCCTAAGTTCTCTGCCTAGGTGTCATCCTTGACTCCTTGCTGTCCTTCTCACCACACATTGATGCAGTTGCTCAATTTTGCCGCTTCCACTTACAAAACATCAACCCTTCTATACTACTGATGCTACCAAATATCCATTCTCTTGTCATATCATGCCTTGACTAATGTAACCTCCTTATTGGCCTCCCACTCACCCATGTCATCCTCCTTCAATCTATACTCAATGCTGCCTCCAGACTCTTCCTTTCACACTGCTTTTCCTCGGCCTCTCCCTTATGTCAAACCCTCTACTGGCTTCCCATTCGCTTCAGGCCTCTCTTTGAACTCCTTACCCTCACCCTCAAGGCCAATTATTCATCCACTGCTCCCTACCACTTCTTACTCATCTCCATGCACACCCCTTTCCGCCCTTTCCATTCTACTAACCACGACTGTCTGACCTCCCAACTGATCACCCCACCTCACGCCCATATACAGGACTTCTCCCACGCTGCTCCACTGCACTGGAATGACCTCCCTCTTCCAGCTGGACTCCCTTACCATTCAGGTCTTCTAGCACTATTTATGATAGCACCATCTTTATCATCCATTCTCTCAATCTGCATGGGTTAATACTCATCGCCATTCATCGTCAGTTGAGTGAAATGTGGGTACAGCATCATTGACGTGAAAAATGTACGTTCATGGTGTAAAAGTTCAAAGAAAGCCAAACATAATGCGAGAATAAAATGAAGCAGCTACGACCATGCGCCAGCCAACCTTGCATCATGATCGTATGCACAAATGGCAAATACTGCCACCAAGGATGTCCAGAATATACACACAAAAATGTTATTTATGTCATATTCACATAATTTTACAGCACAATTTTGACCCGCAAATAGGGACAGTCCCACCACAGGGGGAGGGGGGCTCATTCGGCATCTATTTCTTCCCTCCGGAAGATCTTAAAGGGAAGAAATAGATGCTGAATAGCCCCACTTCCCCTGCCATCACGGGGTGCAGGATACATGTCGCACGGCCCCTTATTCTGAGGGGCCCGTGTGCACTGCACACCCTGCACCCATTATACAGTAGATACGCCTATAATTTGCTGTTATAGGTGACCACACACAACATTTGGAATTTGCATACAATAATTGTGTGTTTCAACTAAACATTACACCTAAATTGTGCAAACACACCTCACCCAGTGCCAGGGCATTCTGGACCACACTTTAAACTTTAGGACGTATGCACAAATCTAATTTTTTAGGTGGGGAAGTAATATGCAATATTATACACTGTGTTTGTGTTATATCTTTATATGTTAATACTGCCAATATAACTTACCTAATAAAATTTACTAAAAAAACAAAAAGAAAAAAAGAAATACCTTTAGAATGTGTACATCTAGACCCCATCCAACTTTATTAATTAAAATGATAACTTAAAGTGAAATAAACAATAAGAATGTGAGTTTAAAAAAAGTTTCCATTTATTGCATTCTATTAACATTCCTGTGTCCTCAAAAAATACATATATAAGAAGACACTTTTACAGAAACAAGGGACAGAAATTCCCTAGTTCACTACTAGTAACCAGTAGCTAATCTGCCAGTCAATCTGTAAAGTAAAACGTAGTAATATTACTTACAAATATTAGCAAAGATATAATTAGCCACCGGTCACTTACAAAGCTTTTTTTTCTGAGGTTGTCCTAACTCTTAACCTGTTTTTCATGTGTATGTTTATTAACCTTTTGTTAATTGATTTGTGCATCCACCATTTGTTTAACTGTTTGAAAACAGTCTGGGACCAGCAGCTGAGGGGCGTTGGTGCCATTCATATTTAGTGAACTTGTTTCTTGTCCATTCATCTATTGTTCTCCAATCAATATGTAAACCTGTATAATGTCACATTCTAGTGTTGGAGCAGGAGTGACCAGAATTAATCTTTCAGTTTACTAGACTGTGCTGCTCACAAATCTACTTTTTATTTTTTAAATAAACAGAAACACTATTTATTAAAATATCACGGACAATCAGTTAACACATTTAATTGGAGATGTATTTTTACACATTTGTTTTGATTTATATTTATTTATTTGTAATTATGGTTTTGGTTTTAGATTTGGTTATAAATCACCATTGCATTTTGGTTTTGGGTCTAGTTTTAGTTCTAAATCTCCATTGTATTTTGGTTTTGGGTCTGGTTTTGCCCCAGTAACCCTCAAAGGTTTTGGTTTTAATTTTGAATCTATATATTTTTATTTTAATTGCTAAAAGATGCTAAAATCATGTAATTTTTATGTATTTTTGCTCAAACAGAATAATTAACATGAATAACATTAATTGCCAGTCATTAAATTGAACCTCAGAGCTCACAAGATTGAGGTTGGTTGGTACATGCTACTGTAGATTATCTATTGGTGATCCAGTGTACAGACTGGATGCTATGGGAGTGGCATCTCTTATGTTTTCTTATTAAGCATCTACTATTTTTAGTAGTAAAGGCTGAATAACTACTAGGAGGACTGCCAGTTCCAGCACTAGTACTGTGATGCACCTGTTGTGTAGAAGAAGGTTTGAGAATTTAATAATTGAACATTTTTAAAAGTTCTGTTTTTTTATTGCAGATAAAAAGCCGTTACAATGAAGCAACTGTACACTATACAGATTACGCTTAAACATTATATAGTGTGACTAATAGAAACTCATAAGAATTTAAATGAATACCATTGTTTTTTAAACACCTGTGGCAAGGTTTTAGCAAACTGACTCTGTACCAAAAATAGGGATACAATGATATAATGATTATATTGCATCTAATGGAGAAGGAAAAATCACACACAAGATTTTCAATAAAATCACACGTGTGGCAAGGTTTTAGCAAACTGATGCCATAACAAAATAAGGTACAGGTTGGATATATTTTATAATGATAATATAGAACCTGATTCACACTTAAGAATTCTTATGATTTTAGGGGCGTATATTTAAGAACGGATACACTGAGCATGCTTAGTAACATTTCTACGCTATTAACATAGGACTTAAGTAAGCAAATTCCGTTCTTATACACTAAGAACTTAAAGTCTCTAGGTTCCTAGTAACATACGCAAGAATGGGCGTTCCATGAATAAGTACCTAGGCAGATACGTAGATTAGGGTGGAGAGAGGCATGTAGATGAGCAAATGAAGGTGCGGTTATGCAGTTAAGTTCCTAAGTACTATCCTTACGCATTCAAATGCGAACCTACAGTTAAGGGAGTCCTATGGCACTGCTAAGTCACATAAGAACCTGAAAACCGGGGACGTGCCGAGGAGTTTCATTGTTGCGTATATTTAGGAACCTATCACATTCTTAAGTGTGAATCAGGTCCATAGTGTGTACTGTGAAATAGTGTGTACTATTCAGACTAGTATATCTATGAAAAATTCTGATATAATTTCCCACAATACAGAACAAATGTAGTTGCAAATTGGAAAATAATATTTTATAAACAACTCTTCACTACAGGATTGCAATAGTGTGTAATTGAGTAGACAGCAGTAACACTACAAGTAAATATACTGCTTAAAAACAATTCAGCAGAAAATGTCTTCATAATGTGTCCACTACTTGGACAAAAAATGCTAGCCTACTACTACACTCAATGAAGGTAATGGCAAAAAAGTGTGCAATGTGCAGTGCATCTGGTCACCTATAGTTTCTAGTAAAAAGAGAACACTAATAAGGGCTGTTGGGTACTTATTCAGGGTTGCCGACTCTCCCGGAATATCCGGGAGAGCCGGCAAATCTCCTGCAAGTCCTGACCCCCTAATAAACTCTAATGTAATCCCTAGAGTTACTAGGGATGGGCGGGACTTGATGTAAAGCCTGAAACACTAGAGATCACATAGTCATCGACAGGGGGCGGGGCTTAATGACAAGATTTGCATAAATCGTGTCACTTAGTCCCTTCCCTTGCAGGCATCAATGGCTTCCCTCTGGGATCTTGCAGTGGGAAGCCTTAAAAAGTCGGCAACCCTGTTCTCATTTAACAGCAGAGTAATATGACTGCCCCACAATTAGGATAAGTATATCACTAGCTCAGTCTATAAAAGTATATAAAGACAGCAGAGCTACAGCATGCAATGTTGTTTTACCACCAATCTCATGTAAAAATGGCTCCAGAATCATGAGGAATCACGAAACAGTGGACAAATAATGAGAGTTTTCAGAATCCAAAACCGCGAGCTCTGATATTTCCCTGAAAATGGTGTTTTGCTTCAATTAGGGATCCGAATTTGGTGGGAAGATCCAAGTCCTGCTTCGGTTGGAATCGAAATCCTCTGATCAGTCGGATTTCACAGAATCCAAACCGCTAACCTCTATTAAAAATAAAATAAGTTTTGGGAGAGTTTTAATCAAACTATTTAAAAAAAAAAACCTTTTTACTGGGCGACTAAAGTAGTTCATCAAGAGTGAGATGTAGACATGGGTTATTTAGATTTTGGTAAGACTTTTTTTTTTTTATAAATTTTCTTTATTGGAGT
>WWET01002326.1:40518-61938 GCA_011038615.1 Limnodynastes dumerilii
TTTCCCTCTGTGTGGGTATACAGCATGGTGCAGATCATCTCGCACTGATAGACTGCACAGAAAGTCATTTTACACAGAGGGAGAGAGGGCACAGTGCTGCAGAACACCAGGCACCTCAATACAAAATTGTAGCTAAAGTCTGATTAACATTATTATTTGTTTCTATATAGAATTTCGTGCTGAAAGATGGTATTGAATATCTCCCTAAATGACATTGACTTGTATTACACAATTTTTGTTAGATTAATGAAAATGCAATCTTGTGTATATGTATCATGTGCTTCATCCAGATCTCTGTGTGTTTTCCGTATGCAGAAGAGGAAGAGGAGTGCACTCCCTTGTCACTCTCCTCTCATGTGGATTTGTGGGCACGTGTCCAGATCCCTACCCTCTCTGCTCAGATTTGCATCTGTCCAAGTGCATATCTGTGGAAAAATTAGGCCCCATATCTCCATGTGGTTGAGTAAAAATCCATCCCTGTGTTTAGATGCAACCCACCCCAAAATGGCTTGCTGGTTTTAATGTGTTTCAATGGTTCTGAAGAATTTGTCATTTTACCTGTTTGTGCATACTTGTAGGGTGTCATTTTTTTATTTTATTTTTTTTGCATTGCAAGTGTGTTTTATTTAAAATCTACTTTAGAATATTCTATCTTGGATAATCTGAGTTTTTCACACTTACATAATATTGACACAAATAGTAATTCTATAAAAAAAAAAATCTGTGCTAAATCAAACCTAGTGTGAAAAGTCTTTTGCTGTGTTAGCACTAGATGTAATGTGTAACTTGATACTTTCCAAAATTAACAGCACGCTAATCAAATTATAGCCTTCAGCAGATGTTTCCATAGCAGCTACCTTTTTATAATACAGCTGCACATTAGAAGTCTGGGTTTAATGTATTTGGTTTATCTACAAAGTACTGTGTCCTGTTAAGTTAATGGATAGAAAGAGGAGAGTGATGATTAATGGAAGCCATTCAGTAGGATCAGTAGTGGTTTATGTGTGTGTGTTTTATTGTATTATTTACAGAGTTACTTCAGAACAGCATTCCAGCGTTTGTCAATATTTTAATTAGGGCTTGGGAGAATAGCGAGAATTTTGTCTACTTTCCTCACACCAATAACTAGATTACTACCCCACAGCCAGGTGAAAGCCTCACTAAATAAATTACTGTAATACTCTAGTCGAGTATTTGTATTACTGAAATCTCATTTTCAGATTGCTACTAAAAACCTGGGTTTTTGGCCAAATACCCAGGAATGTGGGTTTTTGGTGGTGATCTGAAAGGTCCTGGTATCAGGTTGAATAACCAGGTTTTTCATGTGTCTGGTGGTATGAAAGGTGCTAATCTGAGTTTTTTTTTACCCGGGTCTTACCTAATACACCCGATTGGAGGGATATATATTTAATATGGGTCGAGGGTATTTACCTACTGATATGCAAATGGCTACTTGGACTGATTCCATAGTGCCAAAATAGAACCGCTGAGTTATACCATTGCTAGTTTTTAGTAAGTTTATATAATTTGTCACCAGGGGTGCCAAGAGGGACTACCAGGTGGCCGGGCCTTTTAGTGCTGGTTTGCCTTTTTATAAAATTATTACAGGTTTTTTTTTTTTGTTTTTTTTCTTAGAGTTCAAAATCAGTACATTGGTAACTTTTTATCTTTTTTCACTTCGGCCGCGGTCTCCTTGCTTTTGCTTACCAGGGGCGGAACTACCATTGGTGCAATTGCACTGGGACCCATGGTGATACAATGGCCCAAAGCCATCATCACTGCACCGCTGAAGCTCCCCACTGGGTTACCTGGAATATCAACAGGGCCAAAGCATATTTTTTGCACCTGGGCCTGCTACTCGCTAGCTCTGCCTCTGTGTCTTACCTAATGTTCTTATGCGTACTGCACAGAATATACATTTTTATAGTTTCTCTTACTTGCAAACACCTTTCTGGTTTGCATACATGTAATCATCGCTATAAGGCAACTCTTACACCTGCCCTGTGCCAGGAACATTTCTACCAATTGTATACTTGGCAATGCAGGGTTTTTTTTGGGGTTTTTTTGTGTAGAGGGATGGTATAACGCTTTAAGCTATTGGGAGAGTGGCTGTGTCTTCTTGGGCGCATGCCTAGTAAGTTTAAACATCTATAATAACAAACTATATGGTGCAGCAAAAAATTGCTGTACCATGGCCCAGAATCCGCCTTGGTGGCCCTGATTTTCACTGGTCTGGTAAAATTATCCATTCTCTTTTTATGTTTAGTCAGTTGAGTTGAATAAAAGTTCTTGAATGATAAGTGTGGCAATGCCATATTAGGGAGTGAGCTTTCAGTTGCTTCAGATGCTTGATGGTTGCTGATCACTAACTCCTCTACCTTTCCCCCAACCACCTATATATAATTATATTGCTAATAGACTGAGTCAAGTTATGAATATAACTTGTATTGAGCATGTAAATATATATTTTTAATAAATGCCTACATTTTTATTTATTTTTTTTTTTTTTTAAATCAACTAGATAAGTGATGGGGAACAGGTTAGTTGTAGGTACATTTTCTACTATGCCTTTACTTGGGCCTCAAGTACCTTCTGAATTTACTGGAAGTTTGCTGCTGTTTAAATATTCAGTTTGTTTTATATTTGATGCTTTGGAAGAATAGCTTTATACTTATGTTAAACCAAGAATGGGTGGGTAGAGTTTGGTAAAAATAAACACTTCTACATTGCATTGATCCAGACACGAGCGACACAGACATAGCATGCAGGAAGATGCCCACTTTTCTGAAGTCTGGATCTTGTCCTATGTGTGTGCCAATATTGTGATTTCTGCAAGATAGAGAATGGCGAATGATCAAATAAGTTTATAGGTTAATCCATATAGGTGCATGACAGGCAGGGTTAATCCACATAGAAACAAAAGAATAGGTGCCCCAGCACATTGCTATTAACCAGTATTTAGCTTGCCAGTGTATCTGTCAAATAAAATACAGAAACGTTTGTTACACACATTTTCACATATAACTATAAAAAGTGAGAATTCAAATAGCAGTTCATATATCATATGTTTTATTTTATTTTTATCTCTATTTTGTTTGACACTTTGTTATGGGACCTGGATGGGCAGAAATCCTACTTAGTGGTATGTAATGAAAAATGAAGAAAAAAATGGGAGAGAAGAGCCAGGGTAGAGGGTCTAGGAAGCAGGGGAACTAACTAATACTTTTTATGTGTAATTTGGAGCACATTGCAGGAGCTGGTTCTCAGAACACTGGGCTGGATCCAGACTTGTGCGTGAAATTAGTCACTCCTGGGCTAAACCACGTTGATTGCAGGGGAGTCATATTTCATCTGTTGCAAACAGTATTAGAGTTGAGAGGTGATGTTTCCTATTCCAAGTCTAAATAAGCATGATAGTAAAGCTGGTCAGTATCTGTGTGCAGTAAGCGATTCAAAGATATATCCCTGCATGCAAAGAATACAATTAACTTGGCTCCCCCTGAAATCAACATGGTTTAGCCCAGGAGCAACTCCTTTCGAGCACTTACTTACGTCTGGATCCAGCCCATTGTAATTAACAAAGACAGCTGACCCCCAAAGGACATAACCAGAGGGCAGGACCACCAAATATGGTAAAATGTGCCTACAGAGTCTCTAGCATAGGTTGGAACTTTGGGGGCAGATGTGGTAAAGTCTTTTCATGGTTAAGTACCACTTAGACCTTGCAGAATGTTTCTCTGATGGTTACACTATTGGAACCCTTGGCAACTCTGATTTCAAATATATTTGTAGTCCTCCCTTGCACCAATATAGTCCTCCCAGTCTGCCTCATACTTATCTGTTTAGTCCGTCTCTGGGGCTAGTGTTGTGTAGTCTAGTGTGGAAATTACTTTGCAGTTAGTGGAGGTAAGTACATTCTATTTGGGTCAGTGGTCTGATGGATGGTAGACGGTAGGTTGAATGAGACAAAATGGTAGATCTGGCAAGGATTTCTTTGCCTGCAGCTCCAAGAATGTGTGGGGTGTGGAGGGCCCTAAGAAGTGGTGGAATCATGTAAATTTGTTAGCTTGCAATGTCCTGGTCATAGCTGGGTCTTTCTCTGGGACAAAAAGCTAGTGATCACAAATTGGGCTTAATGTAGAGATATGGAGAAAGTTGCAATTTCCTGTTAATGGCATCACAAATGTTAAGGGTCGATTTCACTGTAGGGATTACATGGCTAGAAGTGTGTAGCAATTATGGGGGCAACCATGGTATCATGTCTAGGGATTCTTGGCCTACTAAGTAATTGTCTATAGCTCATAGTCAAATATAGAATAGATATAAAGTAAAAGCAATACTGGATGAAAAATCCCTCATCAAGTGGGAAACTCTGTATTATAGTGCACAAAATAGGTGTTTTGAAGATCTTGGAGGCAGAAGACACACACTGTGGGACAGTATATCCTGGAGCCACAATGTGTTTCAGGCTTCCGGGACCAGATTCAGACTTAATAACGTCAGGTGATTTACGCACGCAAGGTGCGGAAAACGCCATTTACACATCAAAATGAAGTGATCAATGCTTTGTAAATAGAGCCTTATATCACTAGCAATTATGAGATCTGGAAAACATGCGCTGTTAGTGGTACCTGAGGACCATGATTTAGAACCCTTACATTATATTAATGGAGTTACCACTAAGAATAACCCGTAATGGAAAATATTTTTCAAGAGTATTGGAAATGTATCCTGGTCATCTTAGATGTTATAAAAATGGTAGCACTAATATTGTATAATTATGGGGTGATCTATACTAAACAAAAAGCACAAGAGCCTTTAGGGAACATCCTGTATGTCTTAAGTTCAAGGCTTGCTCCTCCTTGTTTATTAACCTGACATTTGAGCATCGCTGCTTCCTTTAAAGGCAGTTGTGTATAATAGAAAATCTAATGGTAAAGCACTGTGCAATAGGGAATCTTGGATATAATAAGTATGGACCGGATCAAGACTCCCACATGCTTTCCGTACATGCTCCCTTCAGTCAAATCATGCCATGTGAATGTGGTGCAATTTTTTTTACATTAAAATGAAGATTTATACATTGACAATGCAGTAAGTGGCAGTATCAAAGCCAATTAGGTTTTTTTTTTTTTTTTTGGGATTTTTTTTTTTTTTTTTTTTTTAAACCTCATGTTCATTTGTTTATTGCTATTCCTATAATGAATGCTTTTATTCATATCACCTTCTTTTTCTAGTTTACTTGTGGTTTTTTTGTTTTTTATAGGTTAGGAGCCTCTATGATTTGTGCTTTTAGTGGAGTATGTTTTTTTTTTTGTTACTTTTATATCCTGTAAAATATATATACCTAATCTATGCTGAAAACAGCATTGTTTTTTTGTTTCCCTGAGCCCTTTTACTAGACTAAAAACTAGTAACATGCCTACAATAAAGGTAACCACAGTTTGGCTTGTTCTGTTACAAACCATTCATTTGTAACCTTTCGTTTGGGATCATAATCTGTTCATCTTCATGGGATTCCACTTTCATGGTTTTTTGTATGTAGGTGTTCTCTACTATGCTGCTACAGATGTATCAAAATATGCAATTACTTTTATTGCCATTTTGCATTTGCTGAAGATGGAAAGGCAGTCCTGCAACAAAGCACAGCTATTCCTATAAGGTGATAAGGAGTAATGTGCAGCATTTGATCTTTTGCAATGATGCTATAATTGTTGGGAGGTGGAGCAGATTCTGTCCTAGTCCCTCCTCATTCCTGCATCTACACTGTTACCCCTGCACTGCAGATTTCCTCCACAATAAAGATCTAACAGAAACACACTCATCGTGCTGTATGTATTTTTGGGGTGGGAGAAACTCTGGATAAAGGGATTTTTTCCAGTGCAGGTGGCTGCACAAAGGCTGGATTATCTCCCAAACTGTAAACAAATACATTTGCGTCATTGGTGTCTTTGAAAGATAACTGCAATCGACAGCTGCCATCGAGGCTACCTTTCTGCCTGTGGTATTGACACGCTCATAGATGAGACAGGAGAAACTATCTTGCAGCCTGCGGCGAGGGGGCAGATGCTTGAAAAGGCAAAATGCTGGAGGAGTGGGCACTATTCTCAGCAACGTGCTGAAGAAGAGAAACTGCATCTCCAGGACGGCTCCCCGCCTGCTCTGCACCCTGGAGCCAGGTGAAGTCACAGCCCTCAGCAGCCAGAAGTACATGGGAGGGGGGGATGCTGACTGATGGCTCACGTCAGTTGCTTTAGCGTTATTAATCATGGCATAACCTCCGTTAATATAGTAATCGGCTCAGTCGCAGTTGCTTGGTTCTGTTTCTGTGCTGTAATCCAGTGAAGGCCGAGGGAAGGAAGGAGAGAGAGACGTGCTCCCTCTATATGGAAGCTGTCATGATGACTTTACATGGTAGAGAACCTGTTGGGGGATGGCGCTTGTTGTGTTTTGCTGCTTCCTCTGTCTGTAGGGGAGAGCTCGATCACACAGTCGGTGGTAGAATGTTGGTGATCGTTGATTTTATTGACCTGTTGAGTTCTCGGATGGAGGGCTATGATTATGTAGCGGAGGAATTCTGTGTATGTGGCAGCTTTGTAACGTCTGATGCGGCCGTTCGTTCAGCACTGGACAGCGCCCATCCTCCTGGCTTCATCACACTACTACACCATTGTCGTGTTGTCCCTGTCCCCACCACATAGTGAGGGGCTATTTCTTCCCCAGGGGTAACTGTGGCAGTCTGTTTATTTTTTTATTTTTATGAATACCATATGCCTGAATGTTTTCTATTTCTCTAGGTGTGGATACAAAGTTGAAATTTACACTTGAGCCTTCACTGGGGCAGAACGGCTTTCAACAGGTATGGTGTTTATAAATGTATACATTCTCTACAGTATATACTGTTTAGTATAAAAGGTTAACAATCATTTATTCATAATTTTTTTTTTTTTGCTAATAAATGAAGACATTTGGGCATTTACACTGACTAATATTGTGGAATATTTAAGAAATTGTTTAATTTCATAATTGTGAATAGAAAAAAAAGGTAGTTTCTGTAAAATGTTTTCATTATTTTCATTGTTTCCATTAGTTAACTTTTAGTCCTACAGTAAATATCCTGTTATGTGGTGAAAAAGTTTTAAAAATGCATCACAAGTGGACCATAGTAATCAAAAGTTATATCTAACATACTTTCATAACGCGAACATAATAAAGTTAAGAAATGTAAACAACTATTTCACAGCTATAAATATAATATAAGGAATAAATTCTAATACTTCTCCAAGATTCTGTTGAAAACTGATTTGGATAAGTCACCTTTATTATTGAATTATTGCTCATCAATTATTAGTATTTTAATGTTAACACATTGTTATTGTAGTGGTACGATGCTCTCAAAGCTGTTGCCAGACTACCAACTGGAATACCAAAAGAATGGAGACGAAGAGTAAGTTATTATAAATTTTTTCTATCATTTTTTTTTTTTTTTTTTCTTAGCACAAATTTCTACTTGGACAGATTCTGTTAATAATAAAAAATTGAATGTCAACCATGATAAAATGTTATCTTATTTATTCTGTATTTGTTCAGGTATGGTTGACTCTTGCTGACCACTACTTGCATAGCATCTCTATAGATTGGGATAAAACAATGCGCTTTACATTCAATGAAAGAAGCAATCCTGATGATGATTCAATGGGTATACAAATAGTCAAGGTAATGTCTTTATCAGCTTCTACCAATAAGGGGGAATGTTTTTCTGTAGTGTGTGTTTGTGTATACTGTATATAATATTATTATTTTCTTTGTTCTGTTCCAGGATCTACACAGAACTGGTTGCAGTTCCTATTGTGGACAGGAGGCAGAGCAGGATAGAGTGGTACTTAAACGTGTGCTTTTGGCATATGCCAGATGGAATAAGTCTGTTGGCTACTGTCAAGGGTTCAATATTCTAGCTGCCCTTATCCTGGAAGTCATGGAGGGCAATGAGGGTGATGCACTTAAGGTGTGTACAATTTTATTTCAATTATTTTTTTTCCCCAAAGTATATGGTGCTTAAGGTTAGTCTTTCCAAGCATTTGTACATTTAAAAGTACATTTTTAACACCTTTTTTGCATAATATTAAACCATCCGAAAGAGGCATACACTATGAAAAGTGTATTAAAACAATTTCTAAAGTCATAAAAACATGCAGTTTTTGTTTGTGATACAGCTGGACTCATATAAAGCTTTCTCAGCCATGGGACCTGATCCACACACCCGCACATTTTCTGTAACTCTGCATGAGAGAGGGGAGTAAACTCTCCCTGTCACTTTTCTCTCTCGTGCATAATAAGTATGACTTATGTTGCCATAAGGCAGCCTTAGGTAACACTTGCAGATCAGCGGCCCATCGATCCACGCGTAAGTGGGTGTTAACACCCACACTGTAAAATTTACATGCTTCCCACCGCCACCTTAGCATACGGAGAGCAGGCACTGCCCAATTCTTAAATTACCATTGTATGAAAATAAGTTCCTTCCGTACGATTTGTGGTGGACAAACAGACAGACCTGTGGATACGTTCCATGATGACACTTTTTGCAACATGGCAGGAAAGATAGATTGCATCCCATAAGTAAATCATTAAAACCTTGTTTATATGCCTTTTTGCAGCTGCTGGTAGTAATCAGACAATAGAGTTGACGTCATCCATTCAAAACTAAAGACTTTTTTGTAGGACATTGCATGGGTGACATCTGCTCCATTGTCTGATGCTGGCAGGAAGCTGGTAGCTGCTAATTGGTAAGTAAACAAAGGTCTCATGATTTCTAAAGCCCTATTCAACTTTTCCCAGCAGGTGGGTCCTCCACACATAGCAGAATTTTCCCTGATTTTAGGAACTATTTAGCTGGGCATAAACGTATTCTGTCTTTTGATGATCTGAATTCCATTTTTAAACCTAAATGTTTATTAAACTCCCCATTATAAAATCTTTTTACTACAACAGAAAAGAAAAAAAGATAAGTGGGTTAAATATATTCTCAATTAAAGTGTGGCCGTTAGGGTATTGGCAGTTCGTTTTTATTTTTTGGAGCATGCATAACTAATGTCATGTCTTTAATAATTCATGAATCACAGAAGCCTCATAATTCACAGAAATGTTATTTGACATGTTCATTTCTTTACTATGTTTTCAGTGCAAAAAAATACAAATTAAAAATATAATTCAGAATTAGATTTTATTCATGTCTGCAAGCGTTTAATAAACAGGAATTGAGGATGAGGCGCATACCCTTCCGTGAAGGTATTCCCTGTGAAAGCTGCTAGCACTGCTGACACAGGCTGTTACTGTTTTATATTAATATATTTGTCATTTTGCTTCTATCCACAGATCATGATTTATCTTATAGACAAAGTGCTGCCTGATAGCTACTTTGTGAACAACCTGCGAGCACTATCAGTGGATATGGCTGTATTTAGGGACCTCTTGAGAATGAAGCTGCCTGATCTGTCTTACCACTTGGATGTGCTTCAGAGAACTGCAAACAGGGAGAGTGGAGGTATTGTCAATGAAACTGACCCGTTTAGATGCCTATATTTTATCCTTCTTAAAACACAGTCAAAAGCATTTAATAATACAGTACCAGATATATACTTTTGTATTGGGGAAGACTGAATTGCATTGTTCTGAATGCTGCTCAGTTATGATTGTCTTTTAATGTTTGTTTGTTTTTCTGCAGGAGGTTATGAACCGCCACTCACTAATGTCTTCACAATGCAGTGGTTCTTGACTCTGTTTGCAACCTGTCTTCCTAATCACACTGTTCTGAAGATCTGGGACTCTGTTTTCTTTGAAGGCTCGGAGATCACACTTAGGGTGGCATTGGCCATTTGGGCAAAACTGGGAGAGTAAGTTTGATTCCTTACTCTATGGAAGCTTATATACTGTACTATCATTTACACACATAATGCACTTTACTTTACTTTCAAATGAACATATTTGAAAGGGACGCATATTAGGTTTTGTTTTCCAAGTTTAGCAGGTCACTGCAAGCTGTTAATTTAACAATGTTTATACAAGACCCTTTTTTTCACAAATATTATGATCATAACTCATTCAGATTGCTTGTTTCAGGATAATTAAAAACCAGTGGGTAAGTAATCTGGAAAGTAATCGTGTGTGTCAGGCAAAATCATGACCGAAATATGTATTTTTTTTTTTTCAGGCAGATTGAATGTTGCCACAATGCAGATGAATTCTACAGTACTATGGGACAACTTACTCAAGAGATGCTTGATGACAATCTGATAGACAGCAATGAACTAATGCAGGTTATAAATGACGTACTTTAAAAAAATTATTATTTTTTTTATTTCAAAACTTTATTTTATTTCTAGCTGGAAATAATAGTGCTAATGCGAGGCATTAGTCTGAGAATGTATTGTGTGTGTGTGTATGTATGTATGTATGTATGTATGTATGTGTGTGTGTGTGTGTATGTATATGTGTATAGATATATATATATATATAATCACTAAAGATGAACCCATTAGGGTTAGTCTATATGAACCATAAACAAGCACACACTGGATGTAGAGTGTGTAAAAATGCAGGATAGCAAAAATAAGTAAAATCAAGGTGAATATTTGTATACAGCATGTCACGATCTGCATAATGTGCACAAATATTAACCAAATGGTATATTAGCATCCAAAACCCTATCCCTGAGATAATCTAGCATCCCCATGGCCACTCTTCACACTTCTGTGCCGTGCCTTTCCCTCCCTAAACTAGGGAGAATGGTGTGGGAAGCTAATCATGAAGGCTGTAAACAAATGGCAGTCAAAAAAAACACTCCTCCATAAGACCTGAAGGGGATGCTGAAGTTCACTGCACCGGCACGGTAGTGTGAAGAGTGGCCATGAGGCTGTTGTAATATATATAGTATATGTATGTAATAGATACACACATATACACACACATATACACACATACTTAATGTGTGTGTGTGATGGTTTCATTGAATCTTCCGTAAGTAACTGTGTTTTTGCATTTATCTTTTATGTTATATATTTGTCAGTAAGGAATCTTTTTACTTTTGGGTTATATGCCCAACTATGTATTTGGTAACTAAGAGGAATCTAACGAAGGAGTTTGAAATTAAAGAATATGTCCAGGATAGCCCAATTTATTTATTGTTTTGGTATGGTGCTAGCATTGTAACATTTGTAATATTTTGCCATCAGGTACAGATTTCTTTAGTCATACCTGTAATTATAATTAAGTTGATTTACCTAATCTGGAATATTTAACTTTTTCTTTAGACCGTTTACTCAATGGCTCCTTTCCCATTTCCACAACTTGCGGAGCTGAGAGAGAAGTACACATATAATATTACACCTTTCCCAGCACCAGTCAAGTCTGCCTCTTTTTCTGGGTAGGCATCCAAGTTTTCTACAAAATCTTTGAGAAGGGAATTTACATTGTATGTTTTATCAGATGACAGTATTCATAAGTTACTGTGTTAAATATTATTCAAAGGCACTAAGCTTTTATAAAATACTATAAGCTATGGACAAATAGTATATCTATAATACATCAATTTACAGTAAACTTGAAAGTGCCCTGATCTGTTCAAGGGTCTTGATGTAATTTATTAAAAAAATAATAATTTCTAGTGCTTGTTCAAGCATCTAGTGATAAATACTATGGACCGGATCCAGACTTCCTACAAGGTGGCATTTTCCAATCACGGTTGTTGTGGGGGGGGGGGGCCCTTTTGTAAATCAGCACATCTGTGGGCGCCACTTTTCCAGGACTGATCTGGATCCAGAATTCTTTCCAGGTTGAAAAACAGACGACAGGGTGTACCGTTTCACAGAGCCGGAAGTGCTTCCATTTTGTGTGTGTGGGGGCTATGCTAATGTTCCGTTACTCATGTACTGTCTAGACATTGGCATTGACCCCATTTTTTTTGCATGAGGTTGGTACAGAAATCTTTGGGTAGGGGTTTTTGCTTTTTTGGGGGTTGTATACAAGGTCTGTAAAAATAGATCTAAAACAATACACTGTAATATTGTTACAGACACCCAAGTAAAATGCGGGACAGTGATGAAGAAAATGATATTGATGAAGAAGATATAAATGCCAATTCTGTTGGTTGTCTCGGCCCGTTCAGTGGACTTCTGGCACCAGAATTGCAAAAATTCCAGAAGCAAATTAAAGGTAAATAGAACTGGAACTCGCAGCAAGAATTGAAAAGTTGATCTGTCAGAATCAAATGTTTTTTTTCTTTAAAGAGCAACTAAACTTAAAATTCAGGTTTGTCTGTATGATATAAAAGCACTGAATTAAGATAAAATAAAGCACAGAACGGTTTCTTTTTACCAGTTTCCAAAATCAATATGCTATATTTAACATGGCTGATAACAAAAAACAACTCTATATCTCCATAAAGTGTGCACACCCAGGGCCATCTTTTCTAATGGGGGCAATGGGAAAGTGCCCAGGGCACCAAAGGTTTAGGGCCCCTTGAGCACTACTGCCTGGTCCCAGCAGTGAAAGCATTTTCAGACTAACTGTCCTGGATTTCTGCTGGGGAACCAGAATAATCTCCAGCTCCCCAGTGGGCCAATGAAGCCTGAAAATGCTTTAACTGCACTGACTGGTCGGCAGTGAAATCTGCAGGCCACCACTCCACCCCTTACTGAAAAGATCTGAGCCACTACTTAGATCCCTGCCACCATACACCTTGCATGGTGCCAAGGGTCTAAGTAGTGGCTCAGAGCCTTGCATTTGTTCAAGCAGTGCAGCTGCGTAGTGTGTCAGGACTATATGTCTATATGCACTATGCACTATATGTGTCGCTGTGCAGCTGCGTACTCATCATGACGGCGCTGGTGTGTCCTAGGTCATATCAGCATTTTCACTGCAGAGAAACCATGCCACAGAGGATAGAAGAAGGTAAGAAAAATTGTGTATTGGTAGCTGGACAAATAAGAAGGGGGCAGAAGGCTGGCTGGACACGCAAGGAGGGGGACTGAAGGCTATCTGAACACACAATGAAGGAGCAGAAAGGCTGGCTGGACTCAAGAGATGGTTGTAGAGACACCCAAGAAAGGGCGTGTGAAGGAGGGCACAGTGTGATCATTTGGGGGCACAGTGTTCTGTCGGGGCAGTGTGATTATATTTGTGTTGTAGTGTTTGTTTTTTAAAGCCTATAATGTTCAAAAACTTTGGTTACATTATTTCCATGAATGTGTTTGTAGGGGCCCTTGTGCATTGCTTTGCCCAGGGCCTACAATAGTGTTAAGATGGCTCTGTGCATGCCACATACAGAGACAGAACAAAGCCATTTGGCATTACATGTGTACTCTCTAACATAAGGGTTCATTTTTGCTAGCCTAGTTGCCTGTTCAGAAAGTCACAACTACTGTGGCCCTTTAAAGGCAATCATTATACAATGGCTTTGCATTCTGTCTTCAGATCAAAAGCAGGAACAAAGTTTGAAACTTGGGAACATTGCAGAGCTCAGCCCAGGTGCAATAGACTCCTGCCGAGGGGAGTATCATGCTGTATTCAATAGTATGATGATGGAGCGCATGACTACGGATATCAATGCACTAAAGCAGCAATACTCCAGGATTAAGAAGAGGCAACTGCAGCAAATTAATCAGGTTTACATAAGAGCAGGTAGGTCTTTATTTTTATTTTTTTACAGACCATACTAACCTTCTTTATACTAGCCTTTTCAGAGGTGCCCTACGGTGTCCATTTTATTTGGTGAAATATTTTAACAAAGATCTGCTCAGCATTCATTTGAAACGGGCCTGGAACAGAGGTGTTCTCCCTGGGTCCCTCGCAAACAGGGAGCCTGTAAACTTCAGATTTCCTGGGCTCCCCTTGTCAGGTAGCAATTGGCCACTGACTGTGCTAGCAACTGCAGTGTGTTATACATTATGCCTAAGAGGATATCAGGGACTTACATGCTCACAGGGGCACAAAAGGCAAACAAAGAGCTGGTATTTCACAAAAACAATAATAATTTATTTTAGCAAAATTAGATTTTATTATTTGCAGAAAATTTGTGTGGAGAAAAAAAAGGCCGTAATCACATACCCTTAAGAACCCAAATTTTTATTATTAATAAATACCAGTCAAACATTAATTCAAGTAACCCATAACTGAAAAATAACATTCTAAAGAATATACAATAAAGGAGCATACACTGTTATATATCATTTCTTTGTTTTTAGCATTTTACTCATCTTCGCAAGTAATACAAATTCATGTCTTATCCACATAAACTGCAGCTCTTATTTTCTTCTCTCTTAGGCCGTATTCAGACCACTTGGACGTATTATAATATAATAATGATATAGCTAGCCATAGAAATGGTTTTGGCAGTTTTTATGCAATTAATCATTTAATTTGTCAATTTTAAACAAAATTATTTTACGTAGCTCACTTGTCTTTTAACTACACATTTTATTTTTTGTTAACATAGGACTTGAAGATGAAAAAGATCCTGGGATCCTGTTTGATCCCAGGGATCAGCTGACAAATGGTATTTAAAATCTTTCCGGGTCCGGTGTCTAACCAGTATGCCTGGTCATCCTTTTCCATGGAACAACCTGAGATTTGTTTGTAATTAACAATAGTTAATAGATGTTTCTTCTTTACTGTGCAGTAGGATCATTTTATTAATGATAAAAACCTATTGCATTTAGTAGCACTCACTTTATGCTGCATTTATTGCCTATAAAATCCACTAAAAAAACTCTTCCATATTATCGTCTTTACTAAAGGTGGGTTCCACTCTAAAGGATGACCTTGCATGATTTTATTAAAATACAATGACTGTAAATATTCTAATCATGCTGTAAAAATATGTACTCTAATCAAAACTGAAAATCTCATTCTAACTGCTTAAATATGTGGGTTTTCCTGGAATTAGAACACTGCTTAACTATTTGGTGGATGGAGTTCTCCTTTTAAATGAAATCTCTCAACTGTACGCGAGATAAAAAGCATTTAATTGTTTTTGCAGGTTGTTGCACATTTTGTTTTCCTTAATCGATTTTATTAATTGTAGAATATTTTCAAACTAGGAGTCCAGCAAAGTGAGGTAAAAAAATTATGAGAGATTCTAAGATTATGTCTAGGTGAAGATTTTTGTTTTATTTTTGCTAGTTTGTTTTATAAACCTAAATCAGATAAAATAAATAAAACATGTGCGGTGGGTGTTTCATTCAATTTGCAAACATTGAAAAGAAACAAAAAACAAAAAAAACCCTACCATTTTGATACAGTGAAAGGCAATTGCTAAAATACTTCTGAACCAACATTTGTTAAATGTGGCTGCTAGTCTAAAGGTCTTATGGCAACATTTGCTATACCCAAACAAAGCTAATACATGGAATAAAAATCCAGTTTTAGTAGCATATTTGTTCTTTGCAAGTCCCAACTGCTGCACAGCCCAGGCCTTGTACTGTGAGTTCCTTTCTGTAGTCCTGGAGTACTGCATCATCTTCACACAGACAAAGAATTATCATTGTTCAAAATGGTATCATATACTTAGTGTATCCTACTCTTCCATATTTATTATTCAAATCCTCCCCTCTCCAATGCACCTCTGTCTAGTTTTCTCTGCCTACATAAGTTTGTTTTTGTTTTTTGCTAGTTGCAGCTCTTATTTTAGGGACATGCTCTGGAGGGAAAGTGTTAACAATTTTCCATTCAATGTAGGTTTTTCAAAGAGTAAATATAATTAAACTTCATTTCCATGTTATGCACCTTTTTAAACCTAAAAATATTCATCTGCTTTTATCTTGGAGTTCGTATTGATTGCGTGTCAAAATTATATATACTATTCTTTCTGCGATTGTCCCTAAAATGTATTCTTACATTGAATCTTACTGAATCTTATTTCATTTCAGATAAAGGGCCTGTCAGTAGTATTTTGCCTTCACAAGTTAATAATTCCCCAGTTATAAACCATCTTTTACTTGGCAAGAAATTGAAACAAGTAAACCGTTCTTCTAAAAACTCAGTGGTCCAATTGCCATCTTCTAAATCGATGATACTTCCCAATGAAGGCAAGCAAAATTCTCCATGGCGTTCCCACATCAGAGTTCATCGAAAAAACATTGCAAGGTCCAAAGGCCAGCTTGGTGATACAATTGGACTTATTGAAGAGCAAAATGATATCCCCAAAGATCAGGTTGATGCAGCCAAAGAAAGCGAGGACATTGGACAGCATTCTTCTTCTCTGGTGGGGGAAGAAAGCAACTTGGATAGGACAGTTATGAAGGCTGATGGGCACTCTCCAGAGCCTATTTTTCAAGATGAAAATGCAAATGTGACTGTTGTACAGAGCAAATTGGAGGCTTTGGAGCTAAACTCCAATAATGAAAATAAAAATGCAATTGAAGTGGCCACATCAGATTCACAGAATTCCCCGAGTGAAAGTGAAGCAAAATCCACCAAAGGGCACGTTTTTAGTCCATTCCCAAGTGTTAAGCCACTCCGAAAATCCACAGCTGCTCGAAATTTGGGATTGTATGGGCCAAGCAATAGAACCCCCACAGTAAACTTCCCACACATGAGCAGAAGCTTTAACAAACCTGTCAATGGTATCACTGGGGGCAAAAAACGATAATGCAACACTAGCACTTTTTCTGATGCAGACTCTGGTTTAAATTGTCACTATTTTGTTTTGGAAAGTTGTCTACACTGATTCTCTCTCTGTCTGTAGATTTGTGGCTTCATGTGAGAGAGAATTGCTTTGATGGTAAAGGCTGAACACTACAAGTGACAATGAAATTTATGTAAACTTGTATGAAGGAAAAAAAATCACTGATACCTTTTAGTTTTTAACATCTTTGTTTTTGCCACTATTTGTTTGTACACCTTTCCTCTGGCTTTTATTAGCCCTGTTACTTGCTAGTGACAAGTTTTAATGTAGGTGCCTACAACACAACACGTGTGACATGTTTTGGAGCATATGCAGCTAATGAATTGTGTGCTCTTGTAATGATTCTCCAACTCTATTTAAAACCATGTAAGAAACAAAAATGTATTAAAGCCAACATGAAGTGCCATAATTAAATGTATTTGGAACCCTTGGATTACTGTAGTAAAATCTTGCGTATGCTCTACATTTTCAATAATTTATTGCACACCATATTTGTATATTGTATGAACTGTTTTTTTGTTTATTTTTGCCACTATATAAACATATTTAAGTGATCATTGTTCAACATGACATGATTGTGCTTTGGCTAAGGCTTGTGCAGAAAGGCAGCATGGAAATAAGCAAGTGTCTTCGTAATGGTCTGTATAATACAATTATTTAAAAAGGAAGGGACAATTTCCTGTATTCCTAACTTATGCATGCTCCCATTTTCACTTTGTGTTACCCTGCTCTTTAGATTTGTTATCGCAAAGGTTTTGCTTTCTGGAATGTAGTTAAGATGTTCTTGGTGATTTATTTGTCTTTGTTTTCATACCTTCACCCGAGTAGTAACTTTTACTTTTGTACCCTTTTATCTGTAAAATGTCTGACTATATATGTTTTATGGTTTCCTAACTGTCACTGATATGTAAAGTGCCAAAATGCATGGATTCTTTAGAATGGTAAAAACAAAGGGTTGGAAGTAGACATAGTATGTATTGTCTCAGAGCTTACATTTCTTTCTCTTGGTAATAAAGTACAAGAACAATTTATTTGTTGCAATGGATTGAATGTTATGGATTTAAGGCTACCCACCCACCCACAGGGGTGGAATCATGGATTGTTTTCAGTTTTATTATCCAGCAGCAGTATGGGGAACTTTTATTTCACATAGAATAGGTACAATACTTTCAGGGCCACCATATTAACAGTTTGATTCTGGATGCAGAAGACTTAAAATAAAAATAAAAAAAAGCATTCCTATACATGCTGTATGCCTGTATATTTTAATTCTATGCGAAGACACAATTATTTCCCCCAGGTTCTCCTGTTTTAATAAATGTAGTTTTAATGCTTCATTAAGAACCAAGCCAGTCCGTTTAATGAATTGTGATTACTGCCCTCTTCAGACACCATAAAGGAAGTAATTCACTACTTTCTCAATCGGGGAACGTTACAGACAAAATACATATGCTTGTTTCATTTGACTTCCTGTAGGAATGAGCGAGAGAGGTCCACTTGCATAAAATGCCTTTGTGGGCAGAGTCAATGAGTGCTAGCCAGTGCTTTGATGTACGTGCGAATTTTCGTAGCTCTGGATCAGGCCCAATGAGTGCTAGCCAGTGCTTTGATGTACTGGGAGAGAAAACTGAGCACTGGAGCCTGTTTTTCAAAGTTACTTAAAATTCTAGGCACTGGATATGTAGGTGGCTTGTTCCAGAACAGAAAAGATGGGCCCCCATTAATTTACACTTTGGGCAGATCCCCCTTTTCTCAGTGAAAAATGTGCTCTTCACTGTTGGTAAGCTTTAGTACATGCAGATTTATTTGCTAAAAAGTAACGCATTCTACGTTTTGTCCTGTGTTAGAAATGTGAGGTGGGTGTCAGGCTGATATGCATATAGATTTCTGCCTGTGTCAAATAGCTTTTTATCATGGAAATAACTTGAGCTTCCATCTCTGGAAGCTCTGGTCACCCATAGCTAGTGTGAAGGCTAGGTTTCACCAGAATGTAAGAATCTGCCTTTAGGAGACTTTCAGCCAAGTGCTGTATATGTCAACAAATAGGGGGTTGGATTGTACAGTGGGGACAGCTACATTCTTGGTAGAAGAAGCAGGAATCCTGGAGGAGTAGAGCTAGAATAATTAGGTGTCTAGTTTCTCATCAATAAAGTGATTAGATACAAAGGGCAGATAATGTTATGTTATCACACATGTGATAACCGCACACCAGGACATGGAGTATAAGTGGGGCCTTTTTTTGCACTGTTGCTTCTGATGGTGAAGACAGACTTTGTTCAAAGCACCCAGCAGGTAGCTGGAGTCAGGTACATCACAAGCACAAGAATAAACAGGCAAAGACAGCTGCAGGAATTGGCGTTTATAAAAAGGCGCTAGGTTAGATGATTGGGTCTGTACCAGGTATGGTCTAAAGGAAAGTAATTTAAAAGATTCCTGTCTTCCCTTATTTAAGGGACTTCCTCACAGATAGGATGACAGACAAGCCCTTTCCATTATTATGCCTAATCGGTAAAACTTGCGCCTGCAGTAAAGACGGCAAAACATAAATAGCGTAATAGTGTCTCAGCTGCCCAGCAATAGCCAGGACAACTACCAGGGAAGAGTGGGTGCTGATCAGACTGTAGCAGTGTCTCAGCTGCCTTGGACCAGCCAGGATACACCATGTGAGCTGTTGTGATTAGAACAGGGGCTCCTGACAGGTTGCATTGATAGGTCTAGATATTGAAATCCCCCATGCTCTTGCTGGTATGTCATTTAGCAGATATTCTGGTTTTGATTTCTGATTTGGACAGGGCAATGGGGGAGCATGGAGTAAGTTTATTTAGGATAAAGTACAGATTTCTACCTAAGGGGGAGAAAAAATAATACCAAGTTGGTTGGTTGGAGATTTTCTTTTCAGTGAGCAATTCACTTTATAAGTTATGCAGTGAGGAGGGGATATGGATACCTAAATACTAAGGGCTGGATCCAGACTTAAGAAGGAGCTGGAAATTAAGAAGGTTACACCTGGGCTAAACCATGTTGATTTCAAGTGGAGTCAAATTAATTGTATTCTTTGCATGCAGGGATATATCTTTGAATTGCTTACTGCACACAGTTACTGACCAGCTTTACTATTACACTCGGAGATGGATTACCTGCTAGGCATCCTAGGCGCATGCCTAGGGCCCCCAGGGCTCGAAATCCGGCCCTGGTTAGACCTTTTACACTTGCAGTGGCACCGCAAGTGTAGAAGGCCTGTTTCCCAAAAGAGCATCGTATGACGTTGTGTCAATGCCACCCCTGGACCTGCCCCGTGGAACTCCACTAGAGAGTTGAGCGCAAAGCTTAGCTAGGTGAGGGATAGAGAGAATACCCAGAGCAGCAGCGGCGGAAGAGAGGCTTTTTTTTTTTTTTTTAAATAATTGTCAGCAGCCTTATTAAATATATTGTGGAGGGGAGAGGCACTGCGGATAAATAGTCTGAATGCAATAAAACCTCAATATATAATAATTTAAATATTAGGCTACAATAAAATATGAAATATACGGATCCCATGCGAGTCATCTAATAAATATAGTTAAAAAAAACCAAAACAATTTATCTAATTGAAAAATAAAAAAATAATTAATCAATGTCATACAATAAGTCTTATGTGTGAAATCAGATAGTCTATACTGTTATAAACAAACATTTATTCTATCCTATCTCCTCTGTTTTGTCTTGGAAGACTTATTAGCATAACACAGTCCCTGTTGGATATATATTCTTTTCTCACTGAGATATTGCCCCTTCCCCCATTATATATTCTGTCCTATCTGATTTTACACAAGATTTATTGTATGATATTGAATATTTTATCTTCATTTTTCAATCAGATTAATGTTTCTTTTTTTGTTTTTTACTATATTCATTAGATGAATTTCACATTGGTATCCTATTTTGGGTCATATAATATATTTTTAAATTGAGAGCTCACCTCCGGTAGAGGTCCCCCAAGTCTCCAAAACAGCCACTCTGAAATGGCCCTCCCTGTCAGCTGCTAACCCAGACACGCTTTAAAACAAACATCTAGGACCGGATTCAGAGTATCGCATCCGTGTGAATTTCACACTGATACGATGCTTTTTGACAGGTCTGCGCATGCGCTACATGCGGAAGGAAGTCGGATTGCTGGCGGATTTTATGGTATCTGCCCGCATCCGATTCCGACTGCAAAGGGGGTGTGCTAGGATGTTTAAATGAGAAAATGTTCGGTTTTCTCATTTAAATATTCCCTGAGCACGAGTCCGCTTGCATGCGGAAATAGCCCTATGATTCCACCATCTCAGAGCTGGTGGAATCGTAGGGTCAGCTCAGCAGACCTTTAAAAAAAATAAAAAAAAAAACATAGTAAAAATTAACCCCTTCCCCCGGCCGCCATGCAGCATGGGAAATCACAATTTCCATTGTGAGACTTTGGTCAATTCCCACGCTGGCAGAGGGTATATATATAACCCAATGCCAGCCAACCTGTCATTAGCGCCGGGGATGTCCTGCTTGCAGGACATAGTAAGCGGCGGACCAATAGGGTTTTTTTTTTCCAAGACCACCCCATCGGATTAAAAGCTCAGAAGACTGCACCGGGACCCCCATCAGAACAGGTAAGGTTATTTTTATTTAATGGACACATTTTGGGGACTTTTTTTATATTTAAATTTTTGGTAAAGGGGACATATATGTCGAGATTTTACAGTGTATTTAATGTATATTGGGGCAGG
>WWET01002326.1:82428-95794 GCA_011038615.1 Limnodynastes dumerilii
AGAGTAAAGCACCTTGACCCAATTAATGAACTGACTACCCATCCCCATCCTCTCCATTACTGCCCATAAATAACGCCATTCGACCGAGTCAAATGCTTTTGCAGCATCCAGAGAGGCCACCGCCTCCTCCGACCCCTCCGAATGCCGCAACTGTAAATGGGTGAACAGTCGTCTCAAGTTGATGGAAGTGGACTTTCTGGGCATAAAGCCCGTCTGGTCAGGGTGAATCAGTTCCTCCACCACCTGAATCAATCTAGAGGCAAGAACTTTAGCAAAAATCTTAACGTCCGTTGTGAGGAGGGAGATGGGCCTATATGAGTCTACAGCAAGGGGGTCCTTCCCTGGTTTTAATATCACGATAATAAGGGCCTCCCGCATAGACTCAGGTAGGGAACCGCCCCCCTGAAACTGCCGAAATAGATCGTCTGTAATAGTAATCTTAATTAACTGATAGATAAGTATAACAGCTGTCAGACATATTCTATGAGAGCTGACAATAGTGATACGTATGACTCCTCTTGACAAAAGGGAACACAATCCCTAACAAAATAAAGTGTATGGTGGAAAGGTAGTTAATACGGCAGTATCGGTCGACACGTCACTAGTAGATAAATCATTATCCTAAAGGGCCTCCATCCTTGATTTACAAATGCTAATGTTTATTTATATTTTAATAAGGAAACAGAGGGAATACAATCCCTTATAAAATGAGGGAATGGGTAGTGAGTCTGCTAATAAAGCAGTAGTGGTCAACCCACCGCTCAATATATCCTAAATGAGACCTCCGTCTCCTACTGCCTAGTGCTTATATAACTGGCTGGTCACATATGTGGGAGAGGGTGCTTGTGCACAGCACCCTCTCTATTGTTCGACATGCGTTTCATCTATGACAGTTTAATCATGGACCAAGCGTTGCTTTGTCTATTCATTGAGGAACTTTAGAAGCTAAATAGCCGCAGAGTTGTAATAAGTCCTGAAAGACTAAACGCTCCAATAAATCATAGAGACTGCCGGTAATTAAGCATGAAAGTGTTTACATTGAACACACACTTTATTGCATGCTGGTGCAGGTGGTGGAGGTTGTGATCATGTCGACAGAATTGTGATGTTGGTGCAAGTTGTTCTAGTGATGCTGTTGGTGCTGTAGATAGTGTTCCAGGTGGTTCTGATGGTGCTATGGTTGGCGGTCCCAGTTGGGTGTGTGCTGCTGTGGATGGAGCATTCTGCTATTCCCCCATATTCTCAAGGAACCATCTGGTAGCAATTGACTCCTTGTGCACTTCCCTGTTACATTAAAGCAGGGCATGTAGCACAGGGGGATCGGAGGCAACAGGAGAACCCTGAAAGGGTGCCAGGGCTCATCCTCCTTGTTTTGTGAATGTTCTGACTCTAGAATAAATATAATTCTTAGTACATTTGTTTGCATTGCTAAAGCATAAACAGGTGTGGATTGGTCACACCAGTTACATTTTGAGCCCACTCTGAAGTGGGATGTAGTCTCCGTACAGAAAGTACTGTTTCCGTAATAGAGACAGCTGAAAGCTCATTTTCGTTTGTCTCTAGTTTAAAAATAGCGCTAATTAGATTTTATTAATGAAGTATGCCGATCATTCATTAATTCAGAAACTCAGAAACTGCCGCCGCAGACATGTCAGACAGGTAAGTATTTCAGGGGACTCTATGGTTTCTTAGGGTTAGGCTGTGGGTAGGGGAGTCTTAGGGTCAGGCTGCGGAGAAAGGAGTCTTGGGGTCAGGCTGTGGAGAAGGGAGTCTTAGGGTCAGGCTGCAGGGAAGGGAGTCTTAGGGTTAGGCTGCCAGGAATGGAGTCTTAGGGCTGGATTCAGAGCTCCGGCCGCAAATCAACTGAGGCCGGATATCTGCGAAAAATACTACTGCGCATGCGCAGTAATTTTGGAACGTAATCTATGCTACTTCTTGCAACATAGATTGCGTACACGCTGTCTTTAAAACCGCGTGTATGGAATCTATGTTGCAAGAAGTAACGTAGATTACGTTCCAAAATTACTGCGCATGCGCAGTAGCATTTTTTGCAGATCTCCGGCTTAATTGCATTGCGGCCGGAGCTCTGAATCCGGTCCTTAGATTCAGGCTGTGGAGAAGGGAGTCTTAGGGTCAGGCTACAGGGAAGGGAGGGTTAGGGTAATTAAAGGAGAGGGTCAGGGTTAGAGTAATGGAAGGGAAGGGTTAGGGTAAGAATTAGGATAAGGGTTGGGGTAGGATAAATACTCACCTCTCGCCGCTGCACATTCGTCTTCTGGATCTTCGATTGCTTGTCCTCGGTGGGATAAAAGCAATTGAATGCAAAGCCAATTCGAAATTGGCTGGTATAGAATGGCCCTTTCGGAAAAGGGCCTGTCTCTCCACCGATCCACACCCCTCTAAAACTCCTATTTTGTTTGAAGAGAACTAGGAAGTTGCCTGTAATACCTGCATTGCATAGTGGTCACTAAAAACCTCTTTATTGTAAAATATCAGTCATGAGATGTTTTATTTGATAGTAAGCAATTTATATTATACTTCTTCTGGTATTTAATATTCTATACTTAACCACACCAATATTATATATATTTACTATGCTTCTTAATCTTTTTTATTCTGTGCTTATACCTTTAACTTTTTTTGTGGCACCTATAGTTTCTCTCAACCACTTGCATTTTTTTCCACACAGCCATTTTAAGCTACCAGTTGGCTCACCCACACTATAACTATGCCTGCAATGGTTCACAATACAATACAATGACAAAAACAGCTTTATTTTTGTTTTACTTTCTAAAATGGCCCTCATCATCATCAGGCAGTGGGAAGATGTTGGATTCCATGTGGCGGAATACATGGGCCTCCTTGAGATTAATAGCAATCCAAGCGTTTTGTCAGGACTTAGGTCATACTTGTCTGCAGGCCCACCTTGCAATGCAGCCACAGGCCTGGAGCATGTCTTTAAGCTGTTGTTTGATATCCTGCCATCTGTAAAAGGTACATAAACAATTTGTAAACAACATGTTAAGAGTTAAAAGCTTAACATCATTACTAGTTTAAAATAATTTATTTTACAGTTACTGAAACATTTGCCTTTTTCTGACTTCATGCAATGTCCAGCATATGGGAGCTAATGTATTTATGTTGTCAGTTTGCTCCTTCAATGGGAGTTTTGACCTCACAAGAGTTGCCTGGTTCTTTCATGTGACTTCTTAAGCTGCACCAGCAACTCAACTTCGTGATGGCTGAGGTTGGGCTGCCATTGTTCGGAGGAGCCTCGTCTAGGGCTTGGTTTTTCAACATCTAGAACAGAAATTTAAATTGATTAAGTTTTCCCCACAAAAATTTTTCACTACTAATGTTATAAAAAGTCTATAGTTTAGCAAGTGTGAAATGTTAGCCATTTTGTTAGCCTCAGTCCAATAGAAGTTGGAAAGTTAGAGTACATGGAACACTTTGAACAATGCCAAATGATTGTAAATTTATTCCAGTTCTCATTGCACATTGATAAGATAACCATTAATGGCAGTTATTGAATAAACCATTTATCAAGCTGGAATCACACTCTAGAGTTCAGGATTACAAAGGATTTAGACTAAAATGCACATAAACATTTTACTCAATAAACAAAACATTCACATGGTTTATGTTACAATAATCTTCCTGGACAAAAAATCTTTATTCTAACATCACATCAAAAGGGCCATGTTTGCTATGGTTAAGAACTTGATACTAACAAGTAAATCATACAGTAGGCTTTTGTTTCCATCATTTTTTCACAATGCAATGATTTCCTGATGTGCTTTGTGTTTTATAAGACTGCTTCAAAACTATGCAGTTTTGGGAAATATCTGTATATTTTAGCTAAATTGCTAATTTTAAAAACGACTAACTCTACTCAGAAGTGAATATATTAAGTTGAAGTTGAAAAAATACAAAATGTATAAAATCAATATATAAATGATAATCCAATAGTGATCCACCACAAATTAGTAATGATTATGTTATTGATGTTGTATTGTATGTATGAAGGCTAGTGTTGCCGCACACCTGTGTGCTGAGTCTTACTGGGGCCACATCTCTGCTATGGCCTGTGTAGACTCGTGTGGCAGGCACCCAGTAGGTTGCGGCCTTTGGTGGCTGCTCCTGGAGCAACAAGATAGCAAAAGGACAGGGACTGAGTAGGTTTAGTGAGGACACCAGATCTAGGCAGGTATACAGGTACAAGGTAACAGGTTCCAGGCTGGTAGACGGTAAAGGTAAAATTCTCCCTGCTGGGTATTTACACATTGAACAGCCAATCAGAGCTGGCAAGCCTCCCAACTCTGCTTGGTTTGAATCCTTAATGTTAGGCACCAGCTGAGATCTATTAATCATGCTAGAACCTGAAGTAGAGGCTATGGCTGTGCTATTTACACAACAACCTGGCTGTTTAGCAACAGCCATGATTGCTGTCATTCAGCCTCCTAAGAGTGTAGCATCCTGGCTGCCTAATAACAGTCAGGATCTTCTCAAGCAGCATGTAACACCTATTTCAGGTTTTCCGTTCCCTTTACAATATTTATTTTTAGTTTTAATTCCTTCAAATTACTTTTTACCCTCTATGAAAATTAATCTTTAATAACAAGCCTCAAAGTACATGTACACACAGTGTAATTTGGTAGCCATCTTCCCTCTGGGGTTAGATGACATGTACCATCTTATAAATATTTAGATTCTTTCTCAAGGGAATATGGTTATGTATTTGCTACTTACCTTGTCAACAAATTTGAGTATGACACAGCTGGATCACTGGATGTTTGATCGACAAATCTGCACTCAATGGGGATTGCTGCTGGTCACTTCTGCACTTGACGAGGACCCCTGCTGGACACTTTCACACTTGACGGAAAATATGAATTGGAATGTATCATACTTAATGTTACTTTTAATGTTAGTTTTAGTGTTAGGATTAGGATGAGGTAGGTATGAAAAGAGATTATGCTTCAAAGGAGCTGGAGTGCTGAAATGATTATGATAATATTCTGAAAAGAACAATTATGAGATCTTATCAAAGGTCTTCTCAGCATCAAGAAACAGAATGATTGTCTGGGTTTTCCTTAGGTTTAAAATGTGGATAACCTGGATAAAGTCAACCTGGTCGTAGTGTATAAGTATCAGGAGTACAAAAGTTGATCGACTGGCTAAAATTTTGGTATTAATATCTATAGATCTGTTTCTGAAATGGGGCTTTAATGAGCCTCGGGTTGTGAGTCCTGTTCTGTAGAAGGTTACATGCCGAGACCTTAAATCACAATCTAAAGACTAGGAGGGTGTTTGCGTTATCCCCATTTTTATATCATTTTTTGTTAAGCTATTTAAGTTTTGTAGTTGCATAGAGGATAGGAGCAGTGCTGTACAAGAGCTGATCTATGTGCAGGACATATACTAGGAGAGCTAATATCTTAAGGGGGGTGGGGTTTAACTGTCACATACCTTGGTCCTGTGTGTACAAAGGGTGAGTTCAGTCATGGAATGGAGTCCAACTGGGGAAACTGCAAAATCCAGTTCTACTCACAGGGAGGAGAACAATATGGTAAGTGACTTCAGACATCTTGCAGGCAGGATCTGGAGGATTTTGTAATGGTTACCCACTCTCTACTGGTAGGTCTCACCAAGTGTGGAAAGGAGTCTTGCAGAGGGTTGATGTAATCAGATTTGGTCAGTGCTGGGTGAGTTCTCCTAAGAGATTTGAAGTACTAGCCATCGTATATGAGTTTTCCACAAGATAGTATCATTGGGCGCATATTGCATGCAGAGGTGCTGTGACTGGTGGTTTAGCTCTCAGAGACTGATGCACTTTGTCCACAAGAAGTTGTCTCAGGTCCTAGATGTGAAAATAATAATTTCAGGTAAGAATAAGATAAAGATGTTCCACTAATTTAGGAATATCTTTTCTTCATGCATGGTTGTCCACATCTTGTTGCTCATGGATTTCCATCAGTTCCTTCCATATCTGAGAAAGTTACTCTTCTGTGGTTGTTTGGTAAGTGATCATGTCCTTCAGTATTTGTTCAAGATAGTTGGTTTGTGAGCCCAGAGAGTATATGTTGGAATGAATGGAATAGAAGGCATGTGGGATCTCTGTGTGAATAGATGAGCACGTTTTTCAGTCCGTTTTGGTTACTGGAGCACTGCCATCATTCTCATTCTCTTCTGAGAAAGAGGATAGTTTATTAGGGTAGCAGTGGGAGATACCCTTAGTTCAAGATCTGCTGCCTTGTGGCATTGTAGGAAGAAATATAAGCAGCTGTTGGGAAGAGAAGGGACAAGGGTCGTTTTACACCAGCACAAGGTGTGTATTCTGCAAATTCAAGCAGAACATATCCAAATGGTCACAAATATTATATTATATCATGTTACATCAACACAGATAGATGCTCTCTTTGAGCAGGTGGGAGGCAATCAGCCACTGGGAATGGGAGGTGCACTAGAGCTTTAAGTACGTGGAAATCTAGGTGATATGCTGGAACTGATCAGTGTTTTATGTGGACTTAGGTGCACAGAGTGTAAGTTTCAGTGTACTGAATGGGTCCCTGCTAGAATCCATTTTTTGCACCAAGGACTCAGTAGGTTTTGCAGTGCTTCATTTGGGAGACTGAAGAGTGCCAGGAGAAGCAGAAGTCTGATCCATCAAGTGCAAGTAGGCTTCTTCTGCAGGCTGGCTAAGGTGCACTCTCCTTGAAGGGTAACAAAGCTCGGTCAGTCCTGGGCTGCTAGGGACTGATGTATTGCAATGAGAGGCTCTGCCGCTACAAGTAGCTGTCACTCTGTTATTCACTGCTGCTGTGAACTATGGGCCGGATTCACAACACCGGTTTTTACGTACATCCCTTTCAAACGTCCCTAATTTTCCGAATCTTGCTACTAAGTACACATAGTAACTATTTTACGCTATCTACGTAGTATTTCGTTACGTAGATTGCGTACATGCAGTCTTTAAAGTTAGCGTAAAATAGTTACTACGCATGCTTAGTAGCTAGATTCGGAAAATTAGGGACGTATGTAAAAAAAACAGGGTTGTGAATCTGGCTCTATGGGCCAGATCCAGAGCTACGCTGGCCGTCTGGCCGTAAGTACGGCCAGCGTAGCTCTGCTGCACTCCCCCTGTCCCTCCTCCTGTGTCAGCGTAGTTAGACACAGTTACGCCGGCTGAAGTCTACCCTAACTTCAGCCGGCGTAACTGTGTCTAACTACGCTCACACAGGAGCGTAACATAACTCTGACTGAAACACTCTTGTGGGAGTGTAGAAGACCTGGGGCCAGATTCACTATGCTGCGGGAATTGAAAAGTGGAGATGTTGTCCATAGCAATCAATCAGATCCTAGCAATAATTTTCTAGTATATAATAGGAAAGTGAGAGCTAGAATCTGATTGGTTGCTATAGGCTATATACCACTTTTCCTTTCCCGGAGCTCAGAAAATCTGAACCCCTGGAATAAAAAACTCCTGATGCTACACCATCCAGAGGTAAAAGGGTGTGCTGCTGAGGTTGGACAAGGTAGTCTGGGGAGCATTGATGGGATCTAATTCCCAAGCCCTGTTCCAGAGTAAGGAAAAAAGTCCAGCTACCAATGTATCAAGCCACAATTTATAAGTCTATTTCAAGACACCAATGAGTCTCTTGGGCTATTACAAAATCTTTGCCAGACGTGTGAAAAGAGTGCAATAACAAACAAGTGCTGGAAGGTCTGGGATGGAAAAATGAGGAACTAATGACAGACAGAGAAAGGAAGAAGTAAGAGAGGGATAAAAGATAAGTGTGGAAGGGAAGGGTGGAAGAGGCTGGTCCCTGGGGGCTGAAGGCCTAGCAAGACATTGTATATTGTGAGATGTTTGCCTGTGGGCAGACACGTAACCAGGTGGGTTTTATAGGGCACATGCCCTGGGCGCAGATGGACACCCAGGTGCAAGAGGGTGCCATAATAAAATGTTTATTATATTTTAAAACAATATAATAATAGGTTGGGGGTGCATTGTTTTCACTTGCCCTGGGCTCCATCAAGCCTAGTTACACCTCTGCCTGTGGGCATAGGTAATATAGCGCCATATGGCAAAAAAGCACCCTACTAGCAAGGATTCAAACAGCAGCCATATGAGAAATTTAGGGAGGAAGTATTAGCATAGATTAGCCACAGGCTCCAGGTCTGCACACATTGAATCTCCATATTTTTATGGTAGATATCACTCTTCTACTGAATACTCAATTTTAATTATTTAAACCATGAAGAACAAGAACAATGATAAAATAGATCTGAATTTGAAAGTGTGTTTACATTTTCTCTTGTTCCCAATATAATTTTCATTTAGGCTAAATTAAAATGTCTGGAAATTAGTTTGAAAATAAAAAACACTTGTATTATTTTTTTGTAGCCTATTTTCTGAAAAAAGCAACGTCACCATAATAGTTACCATAATCAGCAAGTGGGCATTTTTATTTATCTGTAACTGCCAACTGAACCGTACTGAATGTCTCTGTGTAATTAAAATGCCAGCTTCCAGCATTGTCTGGACATTCCATTACAATATGTTTCCCATCACTACTGCCACAACAGTGTGCAAATTGTCACTGTGATGAAAACTTTCTACAGCTTTCTTTGGATTTTGGAAACTGCAGATATTAAATTCCCCCCTTCTTCACAGATGATGACTTGACATGTTTTCGGAATCATTTTTAATTATATTGAATGAACAACTAGCAAAGCTTAACATAATCCTTTATGGGTCATCTGATGGATCATAAAATGAAAAGCAAAATGAAAAACATTGTGCAGTTCTGTACATGCTCCGTGTGTTTCTTTATTTTCTTTCTCCTTATTCCAAATTTAAAGGAAATGTAATATAATCATAGACTATAGTAGAACCACACGGATCACCAGCTAAAATACAGCTAATAAAGGACTTTATGCAGGCCCCCGCACACTTTCAGTACACGCAACAGTAGTTGCCCCCCATGATTTCTGTTGGATAGGCAAAGACTGTGTTTTGCCCCCCATGAACTTCTGCACATAAGTGAATGGAGAATGCCATCTGACAATGTATCTGAGGTCTACTATGATGCAGAAACACCTAACGCAGATCCTGATACTGAGCCTAATTAGCATGGCAAACCCCACCTCCAGTTCAGTGTTTTGCCATGTGGAAGGCAAACTCCGCCCCATCAGTCGGATCTCCATGAGAACAGAACAGAGTTCCATTCTCATGGAGATCCGCTGTGTACCATCTGGCGCACACATGTGCAGATGTTATAAGCAGGTGGACTTATCCCCCTTGTGGATTTATCTATGAATCAGGTCCATAGTCACCAGAAAATAATGAAGTTCTCATAAACAATGAAATAACAAACAGCAGTTCCACTGCAGAAGCATAAGTACACATTTATATATATACCACCATGATAACGGTCAGAGCATTGGCTAAGTGCTTCACTCTATTCCTATGACTGAAACATACTTTTAAGCTATAGTTAATCTACAAGACCTAGGCACGTGTTTTTAGGTACGATCTACCACCTATTTGTCATTGTAGTTTTTTTTCCTATGTTTGAAATATAAGTATCTTTCATTATTTTATTAAATTGAATGGAACTTTAAAGTATTTGTTATTGTTTCTCTTATTTTCTTTTCATAAAAGTGTGAAGTTTTATTAATGAAGAAAAGCCACTGCAGAAATACAGTTTATTGGGGACAGCATTTGTTACTTACCATGCACTGCTAGATACATTTGTAGCAGTGCCCATGATCAGTTAAACATTTCTTTACTGTGCTTTTTGTAGTGCTTGGGTAGACCACAGGTTCCCTGATTTTGTTTTGGCTGTGGCTATGTTCACTAGGTGAAATTCATGTCTTTTTTGTTTGTTTTAAGACTCCTACACCTGTTGAGGAGAACTGATTACATGGTCCTGACATCAAGAAAGATATTACATTTAATTGTTATTTTTTATTTGAAAAAATTTAAAATGGCAGCTAATAACTTTTGTTGTTATAACTAATTTAACTATGCCCCCATCATGTGTCTGCAGCCTCCCCAGTAGCCCCCATCATGAGTCTGCAGCCTCTCCAATAGTCCCCATTCATGTGTCTCCAGCCTCCCTAGTAGTTCCCATTCATGTGTCTCCAGCCTCCCTAGTAGTTCCCATTTACGTGAAGCCAGGGTCTTCCAGTGCTTTTATTCCTGTTCCCATTCATGTGTCTCCAGCCTCCCTAGTAGTTCCCATTCATGTGTCTCCAGCCTCCCTAGTAGTTCCCATTCATGTGTCTCCAGCCTCCCTAGTAGTTCCCATTCATGTGTCTCCAGCCTCCCTAGTAGTTCCCATTCATGTGTCTCCAGCCTCCCTAGTAGTTCCCATTCATGTGTCTCCAGCCTCACTAGCAGTTCCCATTCATGTGTCTCCAGCCTCCCTAGTAGTTCCCATTCATGTAGCTGCAGCCTCCCCTTATTTCTTTAAGGCAAGGTCTTCCAATGCTTTTTCTCCTGTTGGAGGCATTGCACCACGGCACACTTGGCAATGTTCCATGGCATACTGGTTGAGGAGCACTGGTACAGTGGACCAGTATTTGCACTACAGGGGACTGATGAGACAACTCATTTAAATAGGCTGTAGACTCATCCTTTACCAAAGCAACCAACCATAAGTAACAGACTCCTACCCATACCTCTATAAAACAAGCTATAAACTCTTTCTACATCATTCTGTCTTTTGAACATTCATCATAAAACTCCTATAATGTTTGTCTTTCATATAACATGTGCTATGACACAAATCAACCAGATCTTGGCTGTCCACTGAAGTAGGTGGAGACACAAAATCATTACTCAGTCTTCTATTAAAGCACGTTTGGTACGTCATAAGGCCTCTGGCAATCCTGCCTTCATGACGTAATTGGTCCATCAAATATACACTTAAACATCAAAGCTATAATTAAAGTTCCAGACAGGAAGTCGCCTGTGATCAGACCATTTTGTTTTTAAGTAAAACTCTAGATTGAGGTAAATGAAATCCCTATGCACATCAGTACAGAAACTATAGTTGGTAGACCAAACAGCGGTTCTGCTCTGTGTTCTATCCTAATGACAGGAAAAATAGCTTCAGTTTTTAGAGATCAATAGAATTTCCTACAGGAAGAACACAACACAAGTGAATTTTCTGCATCATTAAAACAAAATGTTGAAGTGGTTTCTGTGTTTAGAGCATTTGGAGAAGAAAAGACAATTGATGACCTACATCTGTTTTCCAAAACAAAGCCAAAAAGGGAACTTTTCTGCTTAAAACTGATGTTTAAATCATCCAAAACTGAACAGTGAGCTGTCTCTCAAAGAAAGTGCAAACTGTCAGCCAAGTGTTCACTTTAACTTCCTCCAACTTGAAAAGAGGGGAAACAGAAATTCCACTTAAAATTCCAGCAGGCCTTGTATTTGTGATTGACAGCACTGAGAAATTCCAGATGGATTAACACATTCTTTTGAACATTCCTTTTGATCTCCGTTAACTGTCCTTTTCATTTCACCTGCTGAATGTTTATAGAGTGGGGGAAGGCAGGTGGGCATGATACACTAGCACAAAGAATAATGGGAATTAGCAGACATAGGTCTGGTCTACTAAACCTATAAATGTACAGGATGTTAACATTTACATGATGAATTTATATTTTCAATGATAAAAGAAATAAATATTTGCTGTTATGTAGGTGGTCTGTTTTTGGTAAGAACATCAAGAGGTAATGAAACTGGAATGTGAAAACTTTGTTCTTTAATCTACAAATAAAGACTAACATTTGATATCTAGAAACTGTCAGCATTTCAATATCAAGGTAAAATACTGCATTTATAGGTATAAAATGTGAACTATTTTGTAGTATACCTTGCCTTAGGGCCAAATTTATTGCTATAAACATCAATGCAGTTAATGGGAATTATTTCGTTAGGCAGAATTCTTCTAATAACCTCAGATCATATTGGCTATTCAAGAATAAATGGCCTACCAAGATTATTTTGTGAATGCTATATGATCTCTACCTTATATAAAATATAGAACAATTCATTAAAGTGGAACACTAATCTAACCACAGACAACGGGCCAGATTTACGTAACTGCAGTTTAGGAAATATGGAGAGGTTGCTCATAGCAACCAATCAGATTCTAGCTTTCACTTTCCTATTACATACTAGAAAATGTCAGCTACAATCTGATTGGTTGCTATGGGAAACATCTCCACTTTTCCTTTCCCATAGTTTATTAATTGTAGACTAAGTCAGTATGCATCAACATCATTAGATCCGCATTAGTTACAGATGGTTCATCGGGTGGATTCCACCAATGTCCCAGTTTCCTAGGTCTGGGCATGGTGACTTTGGCAACACTCGCCAGTAGATGGAATCCTTGACAGACGCCTTCCGCCAACTTGGATCCCTTTTTTTTTTCTGGTTATATACGCCATCATTCAATTTTACTGTACCTCCAGGGCCATCTTTTCCACTGGGCGCAATGGGCAGGTGCTTAAGGCCCAATGAGTTTAAGGGCCCTTGAGCACTGCAGTCAAAGCATTTTCAAAACGACTGTCCCGGGCCAGCACAGTCAGTCTGAAAATGAACTGATAGCAGTACCCCTTATTGACACAATCAGAGCCTTCACTTAGATCCCTGGAACCAAGTGGTGACTCAAACTCTTTCAATTGTTCAAGCAGTGCTGACTGGGCATACAAAGAGGGAGCAGAAGGCTGGCTGGACGCACACAAGGAGGGGGACTGATGGCTGGCTGAACACATAAGGAAGGGGGTAGAAAGGATGGCACAAATGGGGAATTTGGATTACTGTAGACAATACAATAAGGGGAAAAAGTGTGAAGGATGGCACAGTGTGATGATAAAGGGGCAACACTTATCATGAATGGGCAATAGTGTGATGAATTACCATTTATATGTTGAAAATATTTGTGTATTTGGTTAAATGTTTTGGTTACATTTTTATTACAGTGAATGGGTGGGTAGGGGCCCCTGTGCAATGCTTTGCCCAGGGCCTGAAACTCTGTTAAGACGGCCCTTTGTACCTCCATATTTAAAAATATTTTCCTAATAAAGATAAATATAATTAAACTGACAATTAATAGTTTTAGATGGAATGCGTAAAATGCAATTAAATGGGGCCAGTTTTAAGCATCTTTAATTCACTAGAGTTTATTTGCATGAGATGCTTTCATAAACAGCTAGTGTGCCAGTAAATAGCAGATCAAACACACACTGATAATATCAGTTACTTGCAAATATTTGCTGTTTTACTGAAATAAAATACATGTGCACAACCAGTTTAAAAAGAAAAATATGCTTAAAACAG